>BOPN01000006.1:999457-1001957 GCA_017312705.2 Penaeus japonicus | reverse complement strand
GTGTGTGTGTGTGTGTGTGTGTGTGTGTGTGTGTGTGTGTGTGTGTGTGTGTGTGTGTGTGCATGTGCGTGCGTGTGCGTGTGCGTGTGAACGAACCTCACAGACAATCTATTTTCCGGCAGGCTTCTAACTGCTTTGGGTGCATGAGCTTACGTAAGTCGTTGCAAATCTGCCTGATTCCCCATTTCCCATTCACTCTGCCAGCTTGAGCACTCCTCTCTGCACCCAGGCCCCTGTGTGTTTTATTCTTCCAAGACCGCACGAGGGAAAACGAGAATACTGAGTCAGGAGAAAAAAATAAAAAAAGGAAAATGACAAAAGAGAGAATAAGAAAAGCGACGAAAATACCAAGCTAGAAAACGAAGCTGGATCGTGAGAGTGAGGTGTGAGTTCATGGCACGGGAGAATTAAGCATAGGAGACCGGGAGAGCGAAGAAAAAAAAGGGTGTGGGAGGAATAGGATGAAAGGAGGGAAAGGGTGACAGAGGGAGAACAAGTAAGAGAAAGGTGAGGGAAGAGAAGTGTGTGTATGTGTGAGGAGAGAGAAAGAGAAAGAGAGAGAGAAAGAGAGAAAGAAAGAAAGAAAGAAAGAGAAAGAGAAAGAGAAAGAGAAAGAGAAAGAGAGAGAGAGATAGAAAGAGAGAGAGAGAGATAGAAAGAGAAAGAGATAGATAGATAGAGAGATAGAGAGAGAGAGAGAGAGAGAGAGAGAGAGAGAGAGAGAGAGAGAGAGAGAGAGAGAGAGAGAGAGAGAGAGAGAGAGAGAGAGAGAAAGAGAAAGAGAGACAGAGAGACAAAGAGAGACAGAGAGAGAAAGAGATAGAAAGAGAAAGAGAAAGAGATAGAGATAGAAAGAGAAAGAAAGAGAAAGAGAGAAAGGGGTACGAGAGGAAAAACATGACGGCGGGCGTTCAAGGAGAGAAGAGAATCGTGAGAGGAATTCAGCATGCAGGACCAAGAGAGAAAGGGTTGACAGAGGAGAAGGAGCTTATCAAGTGAGGTATCCGTGGAGGTCGTGAGAAGATGGTAGCTGTGAGGTTTTGAGACTTATTAATAGGTTGATCGACTATGGATTCCGAAGCGATGGCGAAACGAGTAAATTTCCCCTATTCGGAAAATTCCCCGATCATCTTTTATTTTTATTTTTTAATCTTGACCGTCAGTTTCTGATCATTTTCCGCCTTCGTGCTTAAGGTCTGTTAGTTTATGTGTCTGTTCTGTGCGCCTGTGTGTCTATCTGTCTATCTGTCTGTCTGTCTCTTTTTCCTCTCCCTACATTCCGGGGTCAAGGCGACATCACAACAGGGAATCTAACACTCATTCAAATCTTTCATCACTTTTTCTACTGCAGCTTAACTTCCAACTTGTTTACAGCAACACAGCAAACATCCATATAAGTGTATCCTTACGGCGAAGTCCACGTGCAATGTCTATGAAAACAACGACTTATTCTCGCAAGTGACTGACGTGTACTAGAATAACTTCAAAAGGCAAGCCAGCAACAAGACACCTATTGTTCCTAAGTCTCTCTAACAAGCGTTCGAGAAGTGCGTCACTCAGACGGGTGACATCAGTGTCATGAGGATAGCAACGTGAGTAAAAAAAAGGGGCAACTAGGAAATTTTTCATTCATCCGTTTTTTTTCTTCAGCCTTTTGGATTGGGGAAGTCTTATCCACGTGGAAGAGGTAGAAAACATGAACTTTTTCGAAAAAAAAAAAAAAAGAAAAATAGTCGTCAAAAAAATTATCTTGATCTTCCCTCTTGGAATCTACTCATCCACCAGACGATGGCAGATACTTGTAGTTCAAAAAGTGGAAACTGTAGTAAGATTGTAGTAAAGTTGTAGCTTTGTAATCTTGTATCTCCTTTCCCAAACGTGCAGCTCCATGTTGATATAGGCCTACATGCAACGATCCAAGGACTTCCCTTCGTTAACAATAATTTTTATCAATTTAATGAACCATGGATCTTTTCGTTAACAACTTTTATTGATTTTTCTCATATTCCTTCCCTACCTCTTCGTCCCCCTTTTATTTTTATTTCTTTCTTCTTTTATATTATAGCCTCCTTTTGTTCTTCTATCTCTCTCTCTTTCTTCCCTATCTTCCTCCCCCCTTTCCCCCATCCCCCAACCTAACTCTGTGTAGTTTTGTAATTTCTATAAATATTGCTCTTCGCTTTGTTTCAATAATTAAAAAAAAAACGAAAAAAAAGAAAAGAAAAGAAAAAAAAAACGAAAAAATAACATACACAGTTCATTATCATTAACGGCCATCGAACGCGAACGTTTTCGCAATGAAATGACCATGAACCAAACTTTTCCCCGCTGCCCCCTCCTCTCCCCCGCAACCGCCCCCCCCCCCCCCAAAAAAAAAAAAAAAAAAAAAAAAAAAAAAAAAAAAAAAAAAAAAAAAAAAAAAAAAAAAAAAAAAAAAAAAAAAAAAAAAATGTTAGAGAACTTCGCGACCACATTCCAAGCACGCTTTGATTAAGAAATT
>BOPN01000006.1:989457-994457 GCA_017312705.2 Penaeus japonicus | reverse complement strand
GGCACTATATATTTGAATTTATTTGTACACGTATGTACGTGTGTGTATATGTATGTGTATCTGCGTATGTATGTATTGATGTATGTATTTATGAACGTATGTATCCGTATGTGTATGTATGTATATGTATAATCATAAATACCTACCTACTTATCAACCTACCAATCTATACCTACATGTGTTTGTGAGCTTTCCAGATAATGTCGATTCATGATTCAGGGAAACGACACCTGCCCCCCCTGCCCCCTTCCCCTCCCCCTGCACTGGATGGGGGGGGCGGTTGTAAACGAATGTGAATAATGCCGTGAAGAAGTGAGTTGAAGGGGGGGAAGGGGAGCTAAGGGGCAGAGAGAGGAGGGGAGAAAGGTCGGGGGGGGGGGGGGGTTAGGGGGGGTTAGGGAGAGAGAGAGACGCTCCCCATGCAGGTGTGTGTCGGTAAGAACCACTTTCCACGGCGGAGAAATATCCAAGGTGTCAGACGGAATAGAAGCCGTTCGTGTCAGACGGTCAAGTGGAGGAAAAATCGGAAGACGGAGTTGCTTTGCGCTCCGTTTCGCGACAGGGGGGGTTATGGTGCTTTCATGTGTGTGTGTGTTTTTTTCTATTCAGATAGACACACGTACGTACGCACATGAAGAATTAAATAGGGAGAAATAAATGTAACATTAGTTCGAATACTTGTGTATTTATCTTGAATAATATATAATTACAAAAATAACAATGATAATAACAATATAATAATAATAACAACGATAACCACAAAGATAATAAAAACAACAATAACCCCAATAATAATAACAAAAAAACAACAACAATGATTAATCACAACAACCTTACACATTCTCAAACCCATAACCAACATTCACGCCCATGCATCCTCCACATGCAACAGCAAGAGCAACATCCCTGCAACCTCGTTCCTCCGATAAACCCCCAAAGAAACATATTTTTGCCATTGCTCAGCGGAAACTTATCGCTTTGCTGAATCTGACATGTGCCGGATGAAGACAGAGGTGTGGCATGTGTGACTTTTAATGAAACTGGATTTATGATCGCATGAATTCGCTCACTCTCGGCCAGCTGATATATCGGGATATAGTTGATCGTAATCTGACACGCATTTATGTTTTCCCGAGCGTTTAAATGCTTCCAAAAGATCGACGTGGGTTTGGTTTTGAATGCAATCGTATGGATTAGGAGACAGGCTGACCAGGCGATACTTTCCGAATACAAAAATAAGGTTGAAACACGTGAAAATACAAATAAATCTCCGTAAAATATTTTCAGAGATATGAAAATAATATTCAAGAAGAGATGGAAGGGAAAAATCACGATTAAAACAGTCAAAAACTTTTAACGACTGTGTTTTTGTCCTCCTCCTCCTCCTCCTCTTCTTCTTCTTCCAATCCTTCTTTGTTCTTATTTTCCTTCCTCTTCTTCTTCTTCTTCCAATCCTTCTTTGTTCTTATTTTCTTCCCCTCCTTCTTCTTCTCTTTGTTCTTCTTCCCCTCCTTCTTCTCCTTCCTCCTCCTCCTCCTCCTCCCCTTCTGCCTCCTCCTTTTCCTCCACCCCTTCACTCGCCAACCTGTGTTCTCCCCTCGCCCTTTCCCCTTTCCTTCCTTCATTACAGTAGACCAGAAGAAAAGATTTTTCCCCTCTCCTAGGTGTCTTCCCTGTAAACACGCCACGCCTCTTGTCTCTCTCCTTTCATCCCCCCTCCCCCCCCTCCCCTGTCCTCTTCCCACTCTTCCATCTTCTCCCCTGTCCCCTCACTCCTACTCACTTCCATGCCCTAACCCTTCCCCTCCTCCTACTCTCTCCCCCAGTCCCATCCCTCTCCTATCATCTCCCCTTCCCCCCTGCCCCCTCCCTATGACTCTATCCCCCTTTCCCTCCCCCCTGTATGACCGTCTCCCCCTCCCCCCACTCCTCCCACCATCTCCTTAGTTGTCTTTCTTTCGTCGTCCGCCTCATTTACGCCATTCTTTTCACCCTCCAACTTTTAACTCGTCTTTCTTTTCTCGTTTCTTGCTGCTCCCCCTTCACCCCTTCTCCCCTTGCACCCTTTCACCTCTTCTCCCCTTTCAATCGATTTATTACCCCTCCCTTTAACTTCAGCATTTTATCTCAATTATTAATTTATCGAATATACGTTTGAAATATGTATATATATTTTTTTTCTTCATTCTTATTCCCAATCGGTATTTCTCAGTCTCCAATGATTTCTGTTTCTCGTTTTCTCTTCCTTCTTTCTTTCGTTTTTTTTCTTTTTTCTTCTTCATATGAAGTAATTAAATATTTCTTTAAATTTTATCCCTCTGTTGCGCATCACCTTTGACCTTTCGCTTCATTAACGGACAAGGGACTGGCATTTCCAGAGGGTGGTGATGGTGGTGGCGGTGGTGATGGTAGTGGCGGTGGTGACGGTAGTGGTGGTGGTGGTGAAGATGATGGTGATGATGATGAAGACGATGATTGATAATGATAGCAATAACATTAACAATAACAGCAACGCTATTACTAATACTAACAGATAATGATAATACTAACGCTGATATTGATTATGACAACAACAACTCAAAAGAGCTTCCACCTGTTACTAAAAAGTCAAACCTCACCATACAACTAAGCTGTAATTCTATTTATAAAAAAAACAACAAAAAACAAAAACAAAATCACTCTTAACCTTTAAGGAACAAGCAAAATCGAGACAGAATATCGAGTTGTATTTCTTTCTTTCTTTTTTTTATGTAAAAGCATCCTTTAATGCTACCTTTACTATTATGATTTTTTTTAACAGGAAGCTAGTATTGTGATTGACAATAATATCCGGTATTACTAAAATCCCCTTTCTTTGACTGCCATTCTAAATCCATTCATGTGAACCGACATCACACGCCAAGCGAAAAATAAAACCGGGGGCGGTCCTTTGATAAAACTGAAGTTCTCCCGATTAAAAATTACTGTCACCTCCTTAGCTCTTTTACTTAGAAAAAAAATGGTTGCGCCGCGGTTATTGTCGTATTTTTTTCTTTTTTTTTTCACTCATCACACTTGGCCGCCGAGAATTATAATCTTTCTTTCCTTGATCTGCCACGCTGGGTGATTTGTCGGGATTTTTTTTTTTTTTTTTTTTTTGTGTGTGTGTGGTGACGATTACGCGAAAGTGTGTCCGAATGCGTTGCTGCGCCTTGGATGTGTTCGGTTTGATTCGTTAGTTTTGTTTTTCTACTACAGTTGTCATTATCTTTTTTTTATTATTAGGATCATTCTTGTTATCATGATTATTTTTGTTATTTTTAGTGTTAATCTTGGCTTTATCTTAATGTTATTGTTATTGTTATCGTTAATATCATTTTTATTACGATTGCTTTTAATGTCATTATGATGGTTATTATCATCATTATCATTATTACCATTCTCTTGTCATTGTCATTATTGCCATTATCATTATCACTTTTACCATTCTGTTATCATTATTATTATAGTTATCATTATTATCATCATCATCATCATAATTATTTGACCGTCTTCATTTGTTCCTAAAGTTTTTAAATGTGATACTATAGGCCTCTCGGCATCCTTGAAAAACAATTAAAATAATCATAAACAATAAAATAAAAACTAAGAACATAAGAATAATGACAACAGTAATAATAATAACAACAATAAACAATAACAAAGATAACGACAGTAATACTACTTAACAAAACAAAAACAAAAACAAAAACAAACCCCTCCCGTACCCCCTACCCCCCTACCCCCCAAAAAACAAAAAACAAACAAACAAACAAACAAAAAACACCAGCTCCTTAAAAACACTCAAACGAACTTAAAAAAAAAAAAAAATCGCTCGCTCGCTACCCTCACCTAATCGTAAGTTCTGGATGAAGAGGGGAAACTAACTCCAGATGTCTCCTCGCACTCTTACGCCATCCCTCAACGAGGGGAATCGAACGACTGGTCGGTAGGATAGGGGGAGAGAGGGGCTGAAGAGGGAAGGGAGGGGAAGAGGAGGGAAGGGAGGGGAGAAGGAGGGAAGGGAGGGGAGAAGGAGGGGAGGGGAGGGGAGGGGAGGGAGGGGAGGGGAGGGGAGGGGGAGGAGGGGAATATGAATTTAAGAGGGGGGAAGGGGGGAGGGGGGAATGGGGAGAGGAGGGAAAAGAGGGGATGGAGAAGAGAGAGGGGAGGAGGAGGGGAGGGGAGGGAGAGAATGGGAGAGGGGAAAGGGTAGAGTGTGTGTGTGTGTGTGTGTGTGTGTGTGTGTGTGTGTGTGTGTGTGTGTGTGTGTGTGTGTGTGTGTGTGTGTGTGTGTGTGTGTGTGTGTGTGTTTGTATGTGTATGTGCATGTGCATGTGCATGTGCATGTGTATGTATATGCATGCGTATACGTATATGTATGTATGTATGTATGTATGTATGTATGAATATATATATATATATATATATATATATATATATATATATATATATATATATACACACATTAGAATTAACAAGACCTGTTCATAAAAATCACCAATACGACAGAATCTTCGCCCTGCCAATATCGCATCAAATCTGACTTCATGCAATCACCGGACCTCCCTCGCCCCCTTCAATCTCACCCTCGATGTGCATGACACTCAATTAGGACCATGTACCCCCCCCCCTCCCCTTCCACCCTCCAAGCTGACCCTTTGCACACACCCCTACCCCCTCTCCCCCCCTTTTCTTTCTTCTCTTTATGTTCAATTCTTCTTTTCTTGAGTGAGAGAGAGATGGAAATAGATGGAAATAGATAGATAGATAGATAGATAGGTTAGATAGATAGAGTGAGAGAAAGAGAGAGAAAGAGAGAGGTAGATAGAGGTAGAAAGAGAAAGAGAGAGAGAGAGAGACAACAAGAAAAAGAGTGAGATAGAAAGAGACACAGAGAAAGAGAGAAAGAGAGAAAAGAGAGAGAAAGACAGAGAGAAAGAGAAAGAGCAAATGGAGAAACAGCAATACCTTCTGCGGGC
>BOPN01000006.1:959457-961957 GCA_017312705.2 Penaeus japonicus | reverse complement strand
TCATTATCACCATCATTCAATGATTTTATCAACCTTACTACAATTATCATCCTTACTATCATTACTATTATCATAATCATTATCACCATGACAATCATTATCACCATCATCATTATCATCCTCAACAAGTACGAGTCACGCGTCCCTCGCCAAGTGCGTGCAAGGCACAGGAGGCGAGAGAAAACAAAGCAGCTATTGACAGCGTTGCGACGAAAGCTTTTCCACGGCTGGTGCAACGGACGAGCGCATCTGTCGCCGTGGTGAACGCGGGGAAGCCGAAGCGGGACTATAAAGGTTACGCGACTATGATGTCAGGACAGAAAAAAAAGAAAAGAAGAAAAAGGAGAATTTAGAAAAATACAGTTATGTATACCGTTTTTGATACTACTATAATTGCTCAAGAACGGAAAATGCTACAGCAATGTACACACACACACACACACACACACACACACACACACACACACATATATATATATATATATATATATATATATATATATATATATATATATATATATGTATGTATACATATATATATATATACACACAGTATATATATATATGTATGTATGCATATATACATACATATATACATATATATATATATATATATATATATATATATATATATATATATATATATATATATCCATATCCATATAATCACACGCCCGCACGCACATCATCCAGCGTTTCACTCAGCGCCGAGAAGTGAGGCCGTGTTTTTCTTCCCAAGGAAAAGGTTAAACCGGTATTGGCAATATGGGATATTTGCGCAGTCCCCCCTCCTTCAACAATGCAGAATCAATAAGGCATGTAAGTGAAGAATGTACCGAGAATATAGACGTTTATTGTTCTCACGCATGATCGGGGAGAGCGATGGAAGATTGGAACCTCTTAGAACTCTGCTCCTCTCAAAATGAATGGATAAATGAGTGAATAAGTGTGTAAATGAATTGATAAGTGTGTAAACATGTAAAAAAAATGCACATATAAATATATAAATAGGGATAGCTATATAGATAAATAAATAAATAAATAAATATATATATATATATATATATATATATATATATATATAAATTGGTAAATAGAGATATGAATAGAGACAAATAACTAGATAAGTAGAAATTAATAAATAGATAGAAAAATAAAGAGATAAATAATCAAATATTGATAGATAACTCGATATATATACATTAATAAATGGAAAATTACAAATGAATAAACAGACAAAATAGAGATAAAAAAGGTAAGTAGAT
This sequence comes from Penaeus japonicus, assembly GCA_017312705.2. Lineage (NCBI taxonomy): Eukaryota > Metazoa > Arthropoda > Malacostraca > Decapoda > Penaeidae > Penaeus > Penaeus japonicus. The sequence continues at coordinate 960,692 of BOPN01000006.1, read as the reverse complement.
AAGTAGAAATTAATAAATAGATAGAAAAAATAAAGAGATAAATAATCAAATACTAATAGATAACTCGATTTATATACATTAATAAATGGAAAATTACAAATGAATAAACAGACAAAATAGAGATACAAAAAAAGTAAGAGACAAATAAACTAACAAATAAATGAAAACCTTAAAAAAAACAAATAAACACCAAAAAAGCGTCTCCCGGGTACTTCACATAAACAAAAGGACAATATGAGCAACAAACTCAACATCGCAGTTCTGCAGTAAACTCAAAACCCACAGGAGAGGGGAAATGGATCAACACATGGCAACCTATTCGGACTGATGGCCTAAAATTTCGGATGCCATAAGAAATGCCATCAAATATAGACTTCCACGTTTCGCCGTGATGGCTGCACTTCAAAGGACATCAGTCAGCAATTTGTTTTCATGCATACATGCGAACATACATATAGATATGCATACAAGCATATATGCGCACATATATGTATATGTACATGTATATCCACACATATATACATGTGTACATCTCTTTGTCTATTTCTCTGTTTATACACACACACACAGATACATAAAAATAGATAAATAGATAGACAGATATAAATGTGTGTGTGTGTGTGTGTGTGTGAGAGATAGATTGATAGAGAGAGAGAGAGAGAAAGAGAGAGAGAGAGAGTTAGATAGACAGACAGATAGATATATTGATAAACAGACAGACAGATAGAAATGCAAACGAATAAACAGCTAGAAAGTTAAACATACAAAGAAATAAATACAGACATAAAGAAACATAAATAGATACCCTGATAGACAGACACACAGACAAAAAAAAAATATATATATATAGATATATATATATATATATATATATATATATATATATATATATATATATATATATATATATATACATATAAATAGCAAGATATAGAAACGCACATAAAGCCACAACAAATTCAACGCGGTTTCCAGGAAAAGGACTGACGATGAGTGGTGCATGAATTTTGCATGACGAAAATTAAGGCATTTGCTTCATTCTCCTCTTGACGAGTGCATGTTAGTCTGTCATGAGAGGTAATGAATGGCGGGGAAGTAGAATCATGTAGTGGGTTGTGAAGACATGAAAACGACGAATAAGGTAATCACGTGATCCTGCTTGTTCGCCGAAAGAGAGAAATTGTTCAAGACGCTAACGAATAAATGGAGGAAGTGCAAAATAGAGGAAAAAGATG
>BOPN01000006.1:951957-954457 GCA_017312705.2 Penaeus japonicus | reverse complement strand
CATGGGGGAACAGAGGGAGAAGGGGGATATGATGGGAATCGAACAATATTAGAGAAAGTGAAGAGAGTGGAAGGGAAAGGGAAAGTGATACCTAGATTAGAGAGAATGAGGAAAATGGGAAACCCGACAAATAACTAGAGAGTGAGTGATTGAGTGAGTGAATGAGTAATGAAGAGAGTGTGTGAATGATTGAGTGGATGAGTGAGTGAGTGAGTGAGTGAGTGAGTGAGTGAGTGAGAATGAGTGAGTGAATGAATAAGTGAGTACAAGAAAGAGATAGATAGATAGATAGATAGATAGATAGATAGACGAGATGATTCATACAAACAAACAAACAAACAAACTGCGCCATGGACACCGAAGAGAGCACCAGAGAGACAAAATAGAAAATCAGCGCCTATGAACAGCCTATAATCTTGAGTCCCCCTCCCCCTTACCCCGCCTCCTCCTCCCACTCTTCTTACCACCCACCTTCTCCTCCATCTACTCTTGCTCCTCCCCCCCTCCCCCACCCCCTTCTCCTCCTCTTCCCACACACCCACCCACGGTCTATCCATTCCTCCTCCTCCTCTACCTCCTCTTCCCACCCACCCTCCCCTTCCTCCTGCACACCCTCCCCCACACTCCCTCTCCTACACCCCCACTACCCCTCCTACACCAGCCCACTCCCCCTCCTACACCAGCCCACTCCCTCTCCTACACCCCACACTCCCCCTCCTACACCCCCCACTCCCCCCACACTCCCTCTCCTCCACCCCCTCCACCCCCCCCTCCACTCCACTCCACCAGCCATGATCCCCTGAGGTGGTGTTCCTCCACTTTCTCGATGTTTCCCGGTCACGACATGTGTCTATCGAAACACCCGCCACACCTACCTACCTACCTACCAACCTACCACTGTTACCACACCGCCACATCTGCACTCCTACACTATACCTTCCGGCTACGATTACTGTTACTGTCACGCCCCCCCCCCTCCTCGTTACTTACGGTATCGTTCTTGTTACAACATCGTGTCTTTGTTACAAGTGGGGTCTCTAGCTTCGTTACATTTTTCCTTTTTTTCTTTTTCTTTTTCTTTTTCTTTTCCGTTACAATATCATCTTTTCGTTTCAATGCCTCGGCTATTGTAACGTTTCCTTATTACTATCTGATTTATTCCTTGTCGTATTTCCTTGATGTTACGATAATCATTGCCGTAGAAGGAGCACTGCTGCTTTTGCGAAGTCACATCAGCTCAGCTCAATAACACCACCAATATGGCCGGGTGTGCTGTGTGAAAGCCTGCTGTCACAAACACCGCATCTTACCCATAAACATGACTTCCCTGGAGAGTATTTTTTGAAATTAATATCACTGACATTTTTCAATCTTTATTACATGTTCTTATCTATTTCATCTGGCAGTGAACTTGTGAGAGATAACAATAAGAGAGAGACGACAAAAAAAGAAGGAAAAAAATTAAACGGAAAAATAATGTTGCAGTCACAGCCAGCGTTATGCTGTCGTTTCCTACAGTGACTAAGACTCTTGTTAACAACAGCTTTAAGTTTTAATTATCACACGCTCGCCTACGCATCTGTGCTTGCAAGCTCAATCACAGGCGGCAGCGGCCTATATCTTCATTGCAAGCACACCTTGACAGCGGTGTTTGAGCAGGCTTACTACATTTTTTGTGTTTATTTGATATGCATTCTATTGCAATTTTTGCTGCATGTTTATTCCTTTTTTTCATTATTTCTCTACTGTCTCTAGTATCATCTCTCCTTTAATTGTTGATTTTACCATAAATTGTTCATTTCATTTCCCTAGGTTAGTTAACGATTTATTCTAACAATCCAGTTTGGTAAATGAATAACCTAATCGTTCTGCTAAAGCCCATGTCCATATTAATGTCATTAATTCCCTTAATTTCTTCTTCATCTAAGAATTATTCCTCACCGGTCACTCTATCATCCTTGCACCACAAAGTCTAATCACTCACACGCAAGGATATTTTCAACCGCTTGCTAATAACACCACCTGGCACCACCATCTGGCACCACCCTCTCTAAACACTTCCCCATCCCTACTTCAAATGATATCCCCCCCCATCCCCCCCTCACCCCTCACCCCCTTAAAGCCAGTCCAAGCCAAACCCAGAAACGTGATTCGGGGCGATGGACATTAAACTTTACACCGCGCGCCCCGGCTGCCATAACTCCGCCATTGGCTGTACTGGGCCGAGTCGTAACCCGCGGCGCAGAGGAGGGAAATGACTCTGCTGGAGATGTGGGCGTGATTGGGCGCGGCGGCGGCGGCGGCGGCGGCGGCGGCAGGGCGTGCCATCCAAGGAAGAGGAAAACGTTTGGGAGAGGAAATTGTTCATGTTGTCTTCCGTGGGGTCGTTTTACATCGCAGTCAATATGGTGCTGATAAGTAGATACATCACTGGACAAAGTCAAACGCATATACATGTATGCATATACGCATTTATGTATGTATGTATGTATTATGTAAA
>BOPN01000006.1:926957-934457 GCA_017312705.2 Penaeus japonicus | reverse complement strand
GTACTTCTAAAGTATCTATAACGACGGGGATGGAAGTGTTTGTGTGTGTGTGTGTGGGGGGGGGGGGGGTATACGGAGTGATAGTGGGGTGGGGAAGGGGGGCGGGGTACGAAAATGCATTGCGTTGCTTGCATCTATTCTTGATTCCTTGGTGTATGTCTACATAATCAATTCTTTATGATAATGAATATAATACTGTGACTAACAGTGACTATATTATCGACAAAGCTGATAACTATACTGATGATGATAATAATGATGATAATGATGATAATAATGATAATGATGATAATGATGATAATAATGATAATAATGATAATGATGATAATAATGATAATGATGATAATGATGATAATGATGATAATGATGATAATGATGATAATGATGATAATGATGATAATGATGATAATGATGATAATGATGATAATAATGATAATGATGATAATGATGATAATGATGATAATGATGATAATAATGATAATAATGATAATGATGATAATAATGATAATGATGATAATGATGATAATGATGATAATAATGATAATGATAATGATGATAATGATGATAATAATGATGATGATGATGATGATGATGATGATGATGATGATGATAATGATAATGATAATGATGATGATGGTAATAATGATAATAGTAATAATAATGATGATGATAATGGTAATAATGATAATAGTAATAATAATACTGATATTAATAATAATAACAATAATGACAATAATAATAGCGACAATAAATTGATAATGATAACGAAATCATAACGAAAATAATGACAAAAACAATAATGATAACAATAAGCGATGATCGCAATAATAATAACAATAGTTATAATTAGAATGCTAACACTAACACCAAAAGTAATGACACCACCACCACCACCACCACCATCACCATCAACACCACCACCACCACCATCAACACCACAACCATCACCACCACCACCATCAACACCACCTTGCAACCCAAGCGTATAAACAGGTCTGGCTTCACTGCAACGAAGCATAGATTTCCAAGTATTTTCTTTGCATTCGACGGATCATCGGTAACTAAATATACGATCCTACCAGCGTAATTGCCGCGTAATTGGCCTCATTGCGTTGAAATCTTACGCAACAGGGGCAATTGCAAACTTGCAAAGATGCCCCTTGATTGGCTTTGACTCACTGAACTCTGGTGATTTCTTCCTCCTCTCCCTCTTCCACCGAGAGAAAGAGAATGAGAGAGAGAGAAAAAGAGAGATAATAAGTGAGAGACAAAAAGAGAGAGTGAGAGGCGACAGAGAGAGAGAGAGAGAGAGAGAGAGAGAGAGAGAGAGAGAGAGAGAGAGAGAGAGAGAGAGAGAGAGAGAGAGAGAGAGAGAGAGAGAGAGAGAGACAGTGATAGTGAGAGAGAGAAAGAAGAAGAAAAAAAAACGATTTGCTCTGATTAATAATAAATTCATTCGTGATGTGAAGATGTTGAATATGATATAATTCTCACACACACACACATACACACACACACACACACGCGCGCGCACACACACCCACAAACACAAACACACACACACACTAACACAAACAAAACAAACACAAACACACGCGCACACACACACCCACACACACACAAACACAAACACGCACACACACACACAAATACACGCGCACACACACCCACACCCACAAATCTGACACACGAGTTCCGAAAATCTTTACGAGCCGCACCACCTCTTAAAACCGACGTGCGCGCCGCTTTTGATGCCGCCCTTATTCGCCTCAGATATTAAACTCGGGGGGTGGGGGGCGACGACGACGACGACGACGCCACCGGGGGAATTAGCCAATTAGCCACGACAACTTCAGCGGCGGTCATGAGACGGTGGGATGAATACCTGGGCAGAGGAAGGCAGGGTCTCTGGGCAGAGGAAGGCAGGGTCTCTGGTTTCTGTCAAGGGAAAAGCTAATCGTGGTGGACGGAATGCTTGTCACTTGCCTGCTTGTGTTCTTGCTTGTCTCTTAGTGGCCGATTCGCCGTCTTTTATCTTTCTCTCTTTGCTCTTTCTCTAATCCTCTTCTCTTTCTACTTTCTCCTCTCTCCTCTTTCTATTTTCATTGTTCTCTCTTTCTATCTTTTCTCATTTCTTCTTCTTCTTCTCTTTGCCTTTTTCTCCCTCTCTCTTTCTCTCTTTCCACCTCTCCCTCTCCCTCTCCCTCTTTCTCCTTCACCCTCTCCCTCTTTCTCCCTCACCCTCTCCCTCACCCTCTTTCCTCTCCCTCACCCTCTCCCTCTTTCTCCCTCTCCCTCACCCTCACCCTCTCCCTCTCCCACCCCCTGTTCCAAAGAAGTAATTGTCCTGATGCTGTCTCCTCCTTTCTTCCTACTTCGTCCGAGCACTTCATAGCGTCGTTTCATGTGCTATAAACTTTCTATTCATGTCTTTGTTGAATGCCTTTGCTCGCGGTGCTTCACTACGGATCATTTATTTCTCAAATGTAAACATTTCACGTTTCGTTGTCTTTTAATGATCTCTGGACTTCTAACCAACCTCTCACTTTTTTTTTTTGCGGCACTCCCCGTCTGTAATTTTCTGCAAAGGCTCGATATATTTTCTTCTTCTTCTTCTGTTCTCCCCATTTACCTTCACTGCTTTGCAAATTTGTGCCATTCAGTCCCTTTAATCGTTGCAACAGGATATCTTCAAACCCAGTCTTAGGCACTTTTGTTCCCTGGTTTATGTTCTTATAAAAGCCTCAGTACTGGGGACTGATTCACAACAGTTATGATAAAAAAAGCTATAAATTTACACGAGATAATTCCAGAAAATTAAGCATACATATATATACACATGCACACGCATAAATACATCCAAATATACACCCATCCATAAATACATAAACATATACACCCATCCATAAATACATACACATATACACCCATACAATAAAACACGAATATTAACATACACACATAAATGGACCATATATGCACAGCACACTCCTTCATGGCGCCTTCCCTTCCACGACTGCACTTCAGCCGGTTTTATGGTCCTCATCAAGCCATGTTTCTCGGCTTCATACTCCTAAGACGACGAAGCTCTTGAAAGGAACTAGAAACGCCCAGACACATCCCCTCCCCCTCTCCACCCCTACCCTCTTCCCCCTCTCTTACTCCTCTTGTCGCCAATCCTTCGATCTCCTACTCCTTCTCTTACTTTTACTCCTCTTGTCGTCTATCCTTCGTCCCCCTACTCCTACTCTTACTCTTACTCCTCTTGTCGTCTATCCTTCGTTCTCCTACTCCTACTCTTACTTTTACTCCTCTTGTCGTCTATCCTTCGTCCTCCTACTCCTACTCTTACTCTTACTCCTCTTGTCGTCTATCCTTCGTTCTCCTACTCCTACTCTTACTCTTACTCCTCTTGTCGTCTATCCTTCGTTCTCCTACTCCTACTCTTACTCTTACTCCTCTTGTCGTCTATCCTTCGTTCTCCTACTCCTACTCTTACTCTTACTCCTCTTGTCGTCTATCCTTCGTTCTCCTACTCCTACTCTTACTCTTACTCCTCTTGTCGTCTATCCTTCGTTCTCCTACTCCTACTCTTACTCTTACTCCTCTTGTCGTCTATCCTTCGTTCTCCTACTCCTACTCTTACTCTTACTCCTCTTGTCGTCTATCCTTCGTTCTCCTACTCCTACTCTTACTCTTACTCCTCTTGTCGTCTATCCTTCGCCCTCCTACTCTTACTTTTACTCCTCTTGTCGTCTGTCCTTCGTCCTCCTACTCCTACTCTTACTCTTACTCCTCTTGTCGCCTATCCTTCGCCCCCCTCCCCCTACTCTTACTCTTACTCCTCTTTACTCCTCTTGATTCCCCCTCCCCTTCCCTCTTGACGGGAGTGTATTAAAATATCAGATCTTCATCAGGCAGTACTTCTGTGTCTAAAAGAAGATAAGAAGGAGGAGGAAGAGGAGGAGGAAGAGGAGGGGGATGCGGAGAAGGGGGAGGAGGAGGAGGGGGATGCGGAGAAGGGGGAGGAGGAGGAGGAGGAGGAGAAGGAGAAAGAAGACAGTGAAGGAAGAGGATGAGGGAGGAGTAGGGGGAAGGAGGAGGAGGGGGGAAGAGGAGAAGGAGCAGGAAGAAAAAGAGGAGTTGAAAGAGGAAGAGGCGGAGTAAGAGGAGGAAAAGGAGGAGGAGGAAGAGGAAGCTTAAGGAGTGTGTGTGTGTGGGGGGGGGGGGGGGGGATGAGGGATAGGGAGTGAGATGAATAGGGAGGGGGTAGGGGGGCATGGGCAGGGGAAGGGGGGGTAGGTTATTCCACTCAACCCGTTTTATTAACACTCCTCGAACCTGTTGGCAAGTTGATTTATGCCGTTTCATTAATGTCGTGATTACTGAATATCGCTCTTCAGAAGCTGCCTTTCCCAACACGGGGTGGGGATGGGGAGGGGGTTGGGGAGGGGAGGTGAGGGGAGGGGAGGGGAGGGGAGGGGAGAGGAGGGAAGGGGAAGGGAGGGGAGGGGAGGGGGTTGGGAAGGGAGGAAGGGAGGGCAGGGAAGGGGAGGGGAGGAGAAGAATAGGGGGTTGGGTAGGGGGTTGGGTAGGGGGTTGGGGAGGGGAGGAGAGGGGATAGAGGTTGGGGGGGGGGGGCGCTTGATAGGAAGCCGAAGCGGGAGAAGAAGAGATACTGGGGGAAGGGGAGTTGGAGAAAAGTGGAGAGGGCGTGGAGGAGGAGGAGGAGGAATATGAGGAGGAAGAGATGGGAGTTAGGAGATGGAATAGGAGGAGGAGGAGAAGAGGAGGAGAAGAGGAGGAAAGAGGAGTAGGAGTAGGAGTAGGAGTAGGAGTAGGAGGAGAAGGAAGAGGAGGAAGAAGAAGAAGAGGAAAACAAACAGGACGAGGGGGAAGCGCCGTCGGCTGGCTTTCAAAACTGGTTTTTGATGTGTGTTATGGTGATTAAACGCATCTCACACGGCACTCTTACATCCCCCCCACCATACCCCCACCCCCATCCCCACACCCCCAACCACTCCCACCCAACCCCCAACCACCCACCCTCCCTTTTCCTTCCTCAGAACCCGCACATAAAATGCTTGAGGTTGCGAGGGAAAATTAGTCCATGGAGTCGCTGCCTGAGCAATTCAAATGATGGAAAGGTAGAGCAAGAAATAGAGGGAGAGAGGGAGAGAGAGAGGGAGAGGGAGGGAAGGAGGGAGGGAGGGAGGGAGAGAGAGAGAGACAGGGAGGGGGAGAGAAGGAGAGACAGGGAGGGGGAGAGAAGGAGAGACAGGGAGGGGGAGAGGAAGAGGGAGGGAGAGGGGAAGAGAGGGGGAGAGAGGGGGGAGAGGGAGGGAGGAGGGAGGGAGGGAGGGAGGGAGAGGGAGGAGGGAGGGAGGGAGGGAGGGAAGGAGGATGGGGGGTTATCCTGAGTGGTTATTTTAAATCCCTTGCAGACACACAGATGCACATACAGACACAGACGCACACAGAGAGACTGAGTCGGTAGATAAAGAATAACGGATGGATGGATGGAGAGATAGATAGATATTGAGAATGAAAGGGAAGGATGGAGGGAGGGAGGGAGGGAGGGAGGGAGGGAGGGAAGGAGGGAGGGAGAGGGAGGGAGGGAGGGAGAGATAGAGAGAGAGAAAGGGAAAGGGAAAGGGAAAGACGAAGAGAGAGAGAGAAAGAGAGAGAGAGTGAAAGAGAAAGAGAGAGAGAGAGACAGAGAGAGAAAGAGAGAGAAAGAGAGAGAGAGACAGATAGATAGATAAATAGATAGAGAGAGAAAGCGAGAGAGAGAGAGAGAGACAAAGAGAAAAGATAAAGAGAGAGAGTGACAAAGAGAAGAGAAAGAGAATAGATAAAGAAAAAAGAGAGAGAGGCAAAGAGAAGAGAAAGAGAGAGAGAGAGAGAGAGAGAGAGAGAGAGAGAGTTTATTCTCCTTGCGTCACCATGATTTGTGGCGACAGATATGGCTTGTGATCATGTGTTTCAGCGCGGTCCTCCACTTGTATATATGAATTTGTGTGTGTGTGGAGGGGGGGGGGGAGTAAAGGAAAAAGAATGAAGAGGGAGAAGATGAAAGAGAGAGTGGGAAAGAGAGAAAAAAAGATTGACAGAGTGAGTGTGTGAGTGAGTGAGTGGGTGAGCGGGTGAATGGGTGAGTGAGTGAGTGAGTGAGTGAGTGAGTGAGTGAGTGAGAGTGAGCGAGTGAGCGAGTTACTAACTGACTGACTGAATCATAATCATATTATGCTAATATCAAGCACCCTTCACTATCTACCAAACCGAACCTCATCACACACCACACAGCACGCCCACAAGACTTTCCCAGACATCTATTAAACCCCTGGGAAATACACGGTCAGGGCGTGGGCGGGGCTATGACATATATGCCAATATGTCGCCCATCCCTAACGCCCAAAAACCCATCGCTAGAGCACGCCCGCAGCCAAATCGAGCGTAACCAAGCTGCATGCAAGCAAATTTCACCGTAGAGTAATAGAATGATTATGACCGTAATAGTGATGACGAAGAGGAAGGAAGGCAGGAGGAGGAGGAAGAGGAGGAGGAATAAGGGAGGAGGAGGAGGAGGGGAAGAGGAGGAGGAATAAGGGAGGAGGAGGAGGAGGGGAAGAGGAGGAGGAATAAGGGAGGAGGAGGAGGAGGAGGAATAAGGGAGGAGGAGGTGGAGGAATAAGGGAGGAGGAATAAGGAGGAGGGAGAGGAGGGAGGAAGAGAAGGAGGGGAGGGAGGAAGAGAAGGTGGGGAGGGAGGAGAAGGAGGGGAGGGAGGAATAGGAGAATGGAGGAGGAGGAGGAGGAGGAGGGGAGGGAAGAGGAGGAAGAATAAATGAATGAATGAATGAAGGAAGGAAGGAAAGAAGGAGGAAGGGAGGGGGAGGAAAAAATGAACGAATGAATGAATGAAGGGAAGGAGGAATAGAGAAAGAAGAAAAAGGGTATGAGAGTATCGATGTTGATTGTAATAGGAACAATATAAATCTTATTGTTATCACAACACAAATAACAATACTATCAATATCAATTTTCATTATCATCATCATGATGAAAATATGTGAACAATGACAATGCAAACTAATCTAATAATGATGATGATGATAATAATAAAAATAACAACAATAATGACAATAACAATGATAATAACAACAATAACAATCATAAAAATAATTATAGTAATAATAATAATAGTAACGATAACAATAATAGTAATAATACTAATGATAACAATAATAATCATAATAATAATAATAATAATATAAAAATAATAATGCACGTAAACGATGCTTTATTCATATTGCAAATCATGTGCCATACACAAAGTGCCATGGCAACCAGGAGCAGCCACCATGACGCGCCTGCCCTAGACTCTATATTTACGCTAAGCCGCAGTTTACAAGGTGAACTTGTGATCTGAACATTCCTGTCCTCTTGTTTGTTCAATATCTGAGTGAACAGTGTGTTGGTGGGGCGATTCTGCAAGAGA
>BOPN01000006.1:921957-924457 GCA_017312705.2 Penaeus japonicus | reverse complement strand
TGTGAGTGTGAGTGTGAGTGTGAGTGTGAGTGTGAGAGTGTGTGAGTGTGTGTGCGTGCGAGTGTGAGTGTGAGAGTGTGTGAGTGTGTGTGCGTGCGAGTGTGTCTGTGCGTGTGAGTGTGCGAGTGTGTCTGTGCATGCACGTGTGCGTGTGTGCATGCACGCATGCATTTCCGAGCAAGACTGCATGCCAATGTGTGTACATCAGAGCACATAGCCCTTCATACGTGCCCCGTGATGCCCCCTCCCCCTCTCGCTGGGACGGGCCGTGGCCAAGCCCTTTCCGCTTCACCCCGAGACGTGACACGGCGAAGGCGAGCCCTCAGCACAGAGGCCGCCGAGCGAGTTACCGAGATGGGCGTCCCAGCGCATCACGTAGTAACTTGGCTTGAGGCGAGCGAGTGAACGGGCGGGCGGGCGGGCAGCGTGAATGGGCAGCCTTGTTGCGGGCGGGAAACGAGGAGAGAGGGGGAGGATGGGGGGGGGGGGGGGGGGGGGGGGGGGGGGGGGGGGGGGGGGGGGGGTGTGTGGAGGAGGAGGGGTTGCTAGTTATTTCGAGGGCGACGTGTTTACGGAACCGTGCGTCTCGGGCTCGGCTCCTTAGCGCTGGCACAACAAAAGCGCGGCTCCGGAGGTATTATTAGCGAACGGGGAGGGGTGGTTGGGAGGGTGAAAAGGAAGGAGGAAGGAGGGAGGAGGAAGGAGGAGGGGTAGGAGAGGGGAGGGAATGAGTGAGGGGGAAGGGGGAGGGGACAGGGGGGAGGGGGGGATGGAGGGGGGTATGCTCAGGGGAAGGGGAGGGGAGGGGAGGGGAGCCAGAGGAGGCGAGGGGTTCATATCAACCCTCCTTAATCCTTAATCAAGCTCCTCTCTCCCACCTCCTGCACCTCGTCACCTCTTATCTATCTCAGTTCTCGTTGGCTCTCCTTTGCCTTCGTTCTTTCTCTTCTTTTCGTCGGGTTTTCGCGATTATTCCCCGCCCTTTTTTCTCTTGTTCCATCGCGCTGCAGAACTCGTAGACGGGGTTCGAAGTTGTTCGTTTTAAATAGCCAGAGAAATGCTTTAATTTCAGTGCCACTCACGCTAAAGGCTAACAAATAGCGCTGGCTGGCTGCCTCGGCTTAATGTAACACGCGTACAGTCTACGAAGTGCCGTAAAAGAGGTTTATAAAACCGCTGAGAGTGATACGTGTTGCAGTGTTCAAGCAACTGGTGCATAATTCTACAGCGTAACGTGCAGAGCAAGGCCAGAAATGCAACGTGCCTCTCCCTGATGCGCAAATCGTAGCGTCACAACGTAGGCGGCGTAAGAGCTGTTGTGTTATGTGTGGACGCTGATACTTTCACAGCTGAGATGCAGCGCGAAACAGCCTAGTTACAGCAAGGAATGTAACGCATTAACTAACTATCTCAACCTAAATTGCATAACACGGAAGCGGACGTTCTCAGTATAGCGGGCAATAATAAACAGGATTTCAACTTGTAATACTACAGTGGCTGAGTCGAAGACCAAGGCACCATATTGCTATAAGCGGGGCAGTGACCCCCCCTACTTGACCCTCTCAACAACAACAGAGTGCCAGAGCTGCTGACTCTATGTACGCACGTCACGGACCTCCTGCCCTCTACTTCTCTTCACTCTCTCACTCACTCACTCGCTCACTCACTCAATCATTCACTTATTCAGCCTTTATATTATCAGTCTTGCTTTTTTTCCTATCTATCCTTTCTTTTCTTCTTCCCCTTTCTGCCCCTCCCATCCCTTTTATCACTGTATTCATACTCTCTTTCACTGGTTTCAATCTCTTTCTCTCTCCTTCCACTTTATGACTTCCCTTTGTTTCACTCCCGCTTCCTGTCCGTCGTTCTTCCACACATGTTTCTTTGTCAAGTAGAATCGCGAGGGAACCGAATGTGTGATGACAAGATAAAAGTAAAATCGGGAAATCCTTACTTTACAGGAGGAGGATACAGGATACAGGATTCAGGATTCAGGAACGCAGTGTTATCGGCAGAATAATAAGTCAAGGACAAGTCACAGGTAAAGAAACCAAACTTAAACGTCACTCTAATGTTCCAGCAATAGATGGCGCTGTTCCTAGAATGTCACAGGTCGAGAGACTCTCGGTTCTTGCGTCACTGCAAAACTCGGGCAAAAGATGGCGCTGTTCGCTCGCTCCCCCCCTCCCTCCCTTCCTCCCTCCGCGCGCCGCCCTCCTACCCGATGCTGGATCCGAAGGGCTTGACGTGGGAAACTGACCTTCTCCTCCGGCAAACGGGCAAGTGCAGTTGACAGGGATCACTCAGGAGTTACTGACGTCAAGGATGACTAACTTCCTCCTTGCCTGCAGACCGCTGTTTCAACACAGACGCAACCGGCCAGGATTGCAGGATTGCTTGGCCATGGCGTGACCCTCAAGACCCAAAGCACACGGACAAGAAGGATAGAACAATATGCACTGAAACTAATCAACGGTCTGTCCTTCGGGACGCTAAATCA
>BOPN01000006.1:911957-916957 GCA_017312705.2 Penaeus japonicus | reverse complement strand
AGAATTCTTAGCTCAAGCATATGGAGCAACAGTTAGTTACTTAATAATCAAAGCAAGTAAATTACTTAATAATCAAAGCAAGTAAGTTACTTAATAATCAAAGCAAGTAAATTACTTAATAATCAAAGCAAGTAAGTTACTTAATAATCAAAGCAAATAAATTACTTAATAATCAAAGCAAGAAATTACTTAATAAACAAAGCAAGTAAGTTACATAATAATCAAAGCAAGTAAGTTACTTAATAATCAAAGCAAGTAAGTTACTTAATAATCAAAGCAAGTAAGTTACTAAATAATCAAAGCAAATGAATTACTTAATAATCAAAGCAAGTAAGTTACTTAATAATCAAAGCAAATGAATTACTTAATAATCAAAGCAAGTAAGTTACTAAATAATCAAAGCAAATTAATTACTTAATAATCAAAGCAAGTAAGTTACTTAATAATCAAAGCAAATGAATTACTTAATAATCAAAGCAAGTAAGTTACTTAATAATCAAAGCAAATGAATTACTTAATAATCAAAGCAAGTAAATTACTTAATAATCAAAGCAAGTAAGTTACATAATAATCAAAGCAAGTAAGTTACTTAATAATCAAAGCAAATGAATTACTTAATAATCAAAGCAAGTAAATTACTTAATAATCAAAGCAAGTAAGTTACATAATAATCAAAGCAAGTAAGTTACTTAATAATCAAAGCAAATGAATTACTTAATAATCAAAGCAAGTAAATTACTTAATAATCAAAGCAAATAAGTTATTTAGTAAAGAAGCTCACAGTGAGTTCATGCGAGTGAATAGATGACATTTAAACAGTGGAGTTACTTATTTGGATAATATTTTATGAAATAAAATATTCACTAAAAGACAAAGTTTAAAAATATGACGTCATTCTCGCTCGGATTTCTTTTCCTTTCTTGTTGTTGTTGTTGTTTGCAATGGTCGGTGTTCTATGACATTATCGTTTCTTTTATCATTATCATGATTCTTAATCGAAATTGTAATAGCATGTATATAAGTCATATTGGTAATGATGTAGCTATTGTCATAATTATTCATTTCATTAATGTGTTCATTATCATAATTTCCATTATCAATATCGTCCAAGATATTACCAGTTAAAAATGATAATGCTATCGATGACACAGTCTACACTTATATCATTAAATAAATATATAAATGTGTATTTCTCTCTCTCTCTCTCTCTCTCTCTCTCTCTCTCTCTCTCTCTCTCTCTCTATATATATATATATATATATATATATATATATATATATAATCATATATATATATATAATATATATATATATATATATATATATATATATATATATATATATATATATATATATATATATATATATATATACATATATATGTATGTATGTATGTATGCAGATATATATATACATACATAGATACATACATATATATATATATATATATATATATATATATATATATTTATATATGTATATATATGTATATATATTGTGAGGCCGTCAGGCCTCCCTTCTCTGCCTTTCCTGACCCCCCCCCCCTTTTTTTTCTCTCACTCACTCCCTTTTTCCTCCTCCATTCCTTCCTTTCCTCTCCTTTCTCTCTCACTCACTCCCTTTCTCCTCCTCCCTTCCTTTCTCTCTTTCTCTCTCACTCACTCCCTTCCTCCTCCTCCCTTCCTTTCTCTCACTCACTCCCTTTCTCCTCCTTTCCTTTCTCTCACTCACTCACTCACTCCCTTTCTCCTCCTCCCTTCCTTTCTCTCACTCACTCACTCCCTTTCTCCTCCTCCCTTCCTTTCTCTCACTCACTCACTCCCTTTCTCCTCCTCCCTTCCTTTCTCTCACTCACTCACTCCCTTTCTCCTCCTCCCTTCCTTTCTCTCACTCACTCACTCCCTTTCTCCTCCTCCCTTCCTTTCTCTCACTCACTCACTCCCTTTCTCCTCCTCCCTTCCTTTCTCTCACTCACTCCCTTTCTCCTCCTCCCTTCCTTTCTCTCACTCACTCACTCCCTTTCTCCTCCTCCCTTCCTTTCTCTCACTCACTCACTCACTCCCTTTCTCCTCCTCCCTTCCTTTCTCTCACTCACTCACTCACTCCCTTTCTCCTCCTCCCTTCCTTTCTCTCACTCCTCCTCCCTTCCTTTCTCTCACTCACTCACTCACTCACTCCCTTTCTCCTCCTCCCTTCCTTTCTCTCACTCACTCACTCCCTTTCTCCTGTTGGCCTTTATTTCCCTAATTTCTGTTTCTCCCTCCTACACTACTTATACTGTCTCCTGATTCTTCTCCATGCTTTTTCCTTTGTTACCATCTCTTATTTCTCCTGTTTTATCCAACCTTTTATGTTCCCTTGACTATACTCTCCCCTCCTCCCTCTCCTCTTTTTTTTATAATGTTTACTTTCTGTTCTTTTTTGCTTTGCCCTTAATCTTGTATATCCTTTCCCTCAAACTTTTTTCTGCCTCATCTCTGCTATTTTCTCACATTCCTATCAATCTTTTGATCCTATTGTTGCTCATTTCTTTCCTGTTCCAACTTCTCCCTTATCCTAGCCTAGGTTAGCCTAGCATAGTTCTTTGTTTCTTGTCTTTTCGCTTCACCCTTATTCCTACAACTACAACTTACTATTCTGTTATCTCATTCTCTTCTTTATATACTTCTTACTTCCTAATATATTTTACTCTATATCCTTTGTTTCTCTTTTTTTTCTACCTCCTAGCCTCCATGCCTATCTTACTTGTATGCTTATTTTTTCTGCCCCCTCATTATCACCCTTTATCTTCTCATCCCTTCCCCTTATCCTAAAACCTTGTATCCATTCCTATGACCCTATTCCAACCCTTTTAGACCCTACATCCTGCCTTTTCCTTGGCCACAACGAATCTGTCTGATCCTGGAGAAATCCCAGCACACGGATCGCCCGAAGCTCCCTTATTTCTTTTATTTATTATATGCCTTTTATTATTGTATATTCACTCCACTGTATGATCTGGTCATGATGCTTATATGTATTGTCAAATTAAATCATGTAGAACTAGGGAATGAGAACTTTGTTTACTTTTATTTGTCGGGACTTTTAGAGAACCCTTGCCATTCCAAATGACCGCTTTTTTTTACGTTGTATTGTTAAATCATTGCTAAACCTCATTCAACAAGCAAATGTATACATGCTTAGACAATATGTTCATGTCATATGTTTACGTCATTTTATATTCCTAGTATCATGTTTTACCACTGGCTTTTATTTTCTAAGATTTACGTAAATTTGTAAATATATTTGACAGACTTAAAACCCTGAATTTAATGATTTGATCTGTTTTATATTTGTTTTATGATTATTATTTTTAAACAATGTATTCATGAATGTTTATTTGATTTAGGAGAACCATTTGTGTTTTATTTTAGCGATATTCTTTTTTATACCGAAATGTTTTGTAAGTGTTTGTTTGTTTGTTCTTTCCTCTTTTATCTTACTTTATTTGAATTTTTTATAATGGACTTTAGCCCTGTACACCCCTTTTATGAACTTGTTTATCAAATTTTAGTAAGAATTTCTTATAATTATTTGTTTTAAAAATATTTACATTTTGTTTGTTCGGCCACCGCCTATATAAGACGCCGTTTCTGTTGGAATAAATGAGTGTTAAGACGAACGTGTGTTTTGGTGTTGCTCCCCCTGGATCTTACAGTGACGACGACAACGCTGCAGAGAAAAGGTTGTATCTGACCCGATTCTTGCCTATTGATAGGGAAAAGCTGGGTATTCCAGACATGAGATACATATATATATATTTAACAAAGAAAAGCGTTTAAACCACAGCCTCATAGGGACCCTCGTTCTTCATTTAAAGGCTTGAAGGGCTTTATGATTATTTTTTTGTTTGTTTTGTTTTATGGAGTAAACAGGGCCCCTCTATCCCTGGCCCTTATTTCTTATCCCGCCTCACGGGGCATTTTTTTAAGAACTCCTACCCACGGATACCCTTACAATATATATATATATATAGATATATATATATATATATATATATATATATATATATATATATATATATATATATATATATTATATATATTATATATATATATATATATATATATATTATATATATATATATATATATATATATATATATATATATTATATATATATATATATATATTATATATATATATATATTATATATATATATATATGTATATATAAATATATACATATATATATACATATTTAAACACACACATTAAACTGAAGCATCCACCATCTTTTTCATCACTCCCCATTCCTCTCGCTTAAATAATTCATCCATTAAAACTGCCGTAACGTCACCAGCTGATATTTCACGGCGCTTTTATAACTAAGGAGACGGGGGGGGGGGCGTTTATCATCACTTTTACGTCAAAACGAACGGATGTCACTTTCGTATCGGAAAACAGACTCTGATAACACTTTCTACCTGAGAAAATTCGCTGAAATGTCTCTGAAAATGTTGACTACGCTGTCTGTATGTGTGTGTCTCTCTGTGTGTCTGTGCGTGTGTCTGTCTGTCTGTCTGTCTGTCTGTCTGTCTGTCTGTCTGTCTGTCTTTCTGGAGTATAGTCTGGCGGGAGACTCTAAATTTGGAATGCAGCCGTTTAATGATTCATCATTGATTAACAATATACTCTGGGATGCACCCTCGCCGAACGGCTGGAAATGGACCGAGCCAAGTCAAAGGGGACCAATAAATACTTTTCAGAGAGAGAGAGAGAGAGAGAGAGAGAGAGAGAGAGAGAGAGAGAGAGAGAGAGAGAGAGAGAGAGAGAGAGAGAGAGAGAGAGAGAGAGAGAGAGAGAGAGAGAAAGAGAGAGAGAGAGAGAGAGAGAGAGAGAGAGAGAGAGAGAGAGAGAGAGAGAGAGAGAGAGAGAGAGAGAGAGAGAGAGAGAGAGAGAGAGAGAGAGAGAGAGAGAGAGAGAGAGAGAGAGAGAGAGAGAGAGAGAGAGAGAGAGAGAG
>BOPN01000006.1:899457-901957 GCA_017312705.2 Penaeus japonicus | reverse complement strand
TTCGTTTAATGAAAATACTAAAACACGTATTTTTGTCTGTCCTATTGATTAAGGAATTTATAATCAGTGAGAGGGGAACATAGGAGCAAAGACCAACCACGAAGGGAGTCTAACGATAGAAAAAAAAAAAAAACATTTCTCTAAAAGGTAAAACTATCAACAGGGAGTATTGTCTGGCGGTTTCCCTTACCATCGGGATGCAGAGTGTTGTTGCAAAAGGGTTGTGGGCAACGTAAATTTTCCGCCCTCAACACGACAACGAAGATCAACACAATGAAACAACTCGATCTCAAAAAAAGACGAAGAGAAATGTTTTGAGCTGTGGGAAGACCACTGGGTATGTGGGTTTATATGTATGCGTCTCTCTCTCTCTCTCTCTTTCTCTCTCTCTCTCTCTCTCTCTCTCTCTCTCTCTCTCTCTCTCTCTCTCTCTCTCTCTCTCTCTCTCTCTCTCTCTCTCTCTCTCTCTCTCTCTCTCTCTCTCTCTCTCTCTCTCTCTCTCTTCCTCCCTCCCCCCCCTCTCTCTCTTTTTCTCTTTCCGATGATTATGATGATGATGATGATGATGATAATAATGGTGATAATAATGATAATGATAATGCCGATGATAATGATATTGATAATGATAATAAAAACGATACCGATGACAACGACGATGATAAAAAAAAAAAAAAAAAAAAAAAAAAAAAAAAAAAAAAAAAAAAAAAAAAGCCTACCTACTTCGCCATATTTCCCAACTCTCCCTAAACACGAAAAAAGATTAAAGCTTACCACTCTCAAAGGTCTTCTAAGGTCACGACCCGTTGCATTGCTCGACCGCGGGGTTAAAAAACGAACCGCATAATCACCGAACGAGAGACAGACCTTCAAACAAGCAGGCGGGGTTAACAAGCCATTGTGTGAGGGGGGGAAGGGGGGAAGGGAGAGAATGGGGGGAAGGGGAATGGGAGATTGGGGGGGGGGGGGGAGAAAGGGATATGGGAAGGAGAGAGTGGGGGAAGAGGCCGAAAAAGGGGAGAGATAGAGAAGAGGGTAGAAGCGAAGAAGGAGCAAAGTGAAAGGGGAAGAGGTAGGGAAGACGTGGAGGGGAGGGTGGGGAAGAGATGGGGAAAAAGGGGAGAGGTGAAGAAGAGGAAGAGGAGCAGGGGAAGTGGAAGGAGGAAAGGAAATCGGAAAGGTGGAAAAAAGAGGGAAAAGGAAGTGATGATGTGAAAAGGGGAGAAGAAGAAAAGAAAAGAGAAAGGGGGAACAGCGAGATGTATAGAAAATTTAGCGATCGGGGGTAGGGGTGGGGGGAGAAGGGGGTGTCTAGGGAACTTCCATCAAAACGGCGCCCAAATTACGGTCTTTGACAGCCTGTGCCATTATACCTTTAGGGTTAGAAAGGTACAAAAGGAAGAGAGAAAAAGAGAGGAAACGAGAGCGGATCATTATTTCATCTTTTTTTATGTTCTAATAACAACCAATACTTCAATCCCCATCATCATCCCAAGCACTGTTGCTTCATGGCTCAATCGTGGGTATAAAACAACATTTTATTTCCGACGTGCGTTTTGCCTCGGCAGCTAATCATAAAAAAAAAAGAATCACACGAAACATTATGAATCGAGACAATGATCATGACCCATTTCACAAGGTAGAACGCTACGCTCTCGTTACGCACGTCTCGGAATAACGCAGAGGAATGTATATGCAATTGCATGCATTTGCAGGCTTAAACCCGACAACCTTGGCCGCTGCGCCCCCTCCTCACCCTCGCTGATAATATGTTAATGATATTAGCAGCGATAATACAAGCTAAAATGGCTCATCTCTCCACGCTGCCCGTAATATAAGCGTCAAGAAGACATGAGACGTTCTCTCGGGCACCTCCTCTCGGGCGCCTCAAGACGTCGTCGGGAGGAATGGGATCGTAAACCCTGTCGATCCTTCTTTAATTGGGAAGGGCACGGGCGGCAGGGCTCCTTACTCGACTTAGATGTGTGTGTGTGTGTGTGTGTGTGTGTGTGTGTGTGTATATGTATATGTATGTGTATGTATGTGTGTGTGTGTGTGTGTGTGTGTGTGTGTGTGTATGTATATGTATATGTATGTGTATGTGTATGTGTATGTGTTTGTGTGTGTGTTTGTGTGTGTGTGTGTGTGTGTGTTTGTTTGTGTGTGTGTCTGCATGCGTGTGTGCGTGCGTGCGTGTGTTCATACTCATATTCATGCTCATATTTCGTGGGGACATATTAAACAAATGTATATCCTTGCCCGCTGGCCTTTTGTATCATTACCCTACCACAAGAACTGTAGTTAATCCACATCAAAATCATAATTCACTCGCGGCGCAGAATATCAAATCATAACTTCTCCTCGCAGACTGCAGTAAACAGACATTGCAGTCTATATTTGTATACGTTCCGTGCCTTTATTTCGTAATTTCTGCATTCAGGGAATATGATAGCATGAGAGAAAGAAAGATTCGCATGAGCGTTTACAGCCAGCGTGAGTCTAA
>BOPN01000006.1:886957-894457 GCA_017312705.2 Penaeus japonicus | reverse complement strand
GATTGGGATTGAGTTTGTCTTAGTTGTTTAGGTGCATTTTTCTTCTTTTTTTCTATCTCGTTATTATGGTGTTTTTTTTTTTTTTTGGGGGGGGGGGTTCATTTCATGTTGGTATGTTGTGGTTACGTTATGGTATGTTGTGTTATGCCAATGCTTAGTTATTACCCACAGGAACTACGAAATATTCTCTCTCCTCCTTTCTTTCACGTGATTAAGGAAATCCCCTCTTTCTTCATCCCCGCCACTTCTCCTTTCCCTTTCTCTTTCCCTTTTTCTTTCCTTATCTTTTCCCTTTCCCTTTCCCTTTCCCTTCTCCTTCCCCTTTCCCTTTCTCTTTCCCTTTCCTTTTCCCTTTTTCTTTCCCTTTCCCTTCCCCTTCCCCTTTCTCCTCCTCAAGCACGAAGCGAATACCTTATCCCCCTTCCCCTCCCTCCCTTCCCTCCCTCCCCCTTCCCCCTCCCCCTCCCTCCCCCATTTCTTCTCCCTCTCCCCCTCCTCTCCCTCCTTCTGTCGCTCCCAAAACTCTCCCAGACAACCCGGGGTAATACATTCTATTTATGGGTCAGTCTACGAGGCTACGGTTTGAGACAATCTGCATGGGGCGACCGACGACGTCCTAAACCGACGGCACAGGAGAGGCCCTAAAGATTTATTGGGAAATATTGCAGTGCATTCGTTATAGGGAGAGAGAGAGAGAGGAGGAGGAGGACGGAAGATGGAGGGAAGGAAGGAAGGAAGGAAGGAAGGAAGGAAGGAAGGAAGGAGGGTTGGAGAGGGAAGAGGGAGTAGGGATTAAGGAGGAGGGAGGGAGGAGGACGAGGGAAGAGGAGGGGGGAGGAATGGGAAATATTGCAGTGCATTCGTTATAGGGAGAGAGAGAGAGGAGGAGGACGGAAGATGGATGGAAGGACGGAAGGAAGGAAGGAAGGAAGGAAGGAGGGAAGGAGAGGGAAGAGGGAGTAGGGATTAAGGAGGAAGGAGGGAGGAGGACGAGGGAAGAGGAGGGGGAGGAAGGAGGAGGAGGGAGTAAGAAGAGAAGAAGAGGAAGGAGTGAAGGGGGAGGGGCAGGTAAGAGAAGGGGGGAAGGAGGAGGAAGGAGGAGGAAGAAGAAGGAAAAGAGGAAAGGAGAAGGATAGGAAGGAGAGGGGAAGGGACAAGGGGTAAGTAGGGGAGGAGGGAGGTGGGAGAAAGGAAGGACAAAGTGAGAGGAGGTAGGTGAAGGACAAAGAGAGAGAGGGAAGAAAGACAAAGGAATATAGGAAGAGGAAGAAGGACAAGGAGGGAGGAAGAAGAAAGAATAATAATAGGAAAAAAAGGAGAGGGAAGAAAGAAAGACGAAACGAGGGAGTAAGGAATAAGGAGGAAGAACTATGCAGAGAGGAGAGCAAAGGAGCTGTTCCTTGCAAATGACCCAATTCCGAAGGACGGAAAAACGCAAAGGAATGGAGAAAGAGGAGATGCCTTTGATGATGCGAGAGTAAGGAAACACACTGTAAAGGAGAAGGAGGGAGAGAGAGAGAGAGAGAGAGAGAGAGAGAGAGAGAGAGAGAGAGAGAGAGAGAGAGAGAGAGAGAGAGAGAGAGAGAGAGAGAGAAGAGAAAAGAAGAGAAAAGAAGAGAAAAGAAGAGAAAAGAAGAGAAGAGAAAAGAAGAGAATAGAGAGAGAAGAGAAGAGAGAGAGAAGAGAAAAGAGAAGAGAGAGAAGAGAGAGAAGAGAGAGAAGAGAAAGAAAGAGATCCCGTTTTGGAAACCTCCCAGTACTGGATCTAATGCATTTCGCCAAGACACGGTGTTTGGTTGGTATTTTGTGCTCTCTTGTTGCGATTTGCAAATTCGTGAACCGTAAAATGCTGAGAATAATTGACGGCATTCGGAAAAAAATCTACCTAATAATTTCTCAGGTATACTTTCCTTATCTTTATATACACCTAATCCTTACTCCATTATATATGTCATAATGTACTGCACATCCTTTTTTTTTAAATCCTATAGCTAAATTATGAGTTATATGACTAGCAAAGCATTTCTAGGTATACTGTCTCCCAAAGTTAGATAATGACATGGTCACTGTAAGTATCTATTTGCATAGTTAATGACTCTATTGTCGTATTCAACAAGAGCAATGAACAAACCTCATTCAAGGTTAAAATTCACAGTAACGATTTTCACTGGAATAAATACAATTTTAAATGCATTGAAAAAAATAATAATAATAAATAAACACAGTTTTATTCGAAGGTTGCATAATGAAATGATGTAAATTCCAACATTACTCTCATCAACTGTAACCCTTTTCACCACTAATACAGTAGCAATAACCCAAATTCACCACCACAGTCACCACTACCATTACCCAAAGCATCACTAGCACAGCCCTCGCCCTTGTCCTATTATCACTAGCCACCCGACGCCCGTGTTCGAGCATGAGCAATAGGCGACGTCTCTCTATGCAAATGATCAACGGGATGATTTGTTTGGCTCTTAAGAAGAAGAATACGCTGGTTATTAAAGGCTTGCTTATTTGCTCAACCGTTGGAGCGTCTGTTTGCGTCCCCGTTCTCGTGTGCGAGTTTGTGCTGTTATCTGTCTAGGTATCTGTGTGCATGAACTTATAATAATTACCTTGGGTGGTTGTTGTGGGAGGGTGGTTAAACAAGAGCACACACACACACGCGCGCGCGCGCAGACACACACACACACACACACACACACACACACACACACACACACACACACACACACACGCACGCACGCGCGCACACACACGCACACACACACACACACACACACACACACACACACACACACACACACACACACACACACACACACACACACACACACACACACACACACACACACACACACACACACACACACACACACACACACACACACACACACACACACACACACACACACGACACACAACACACAACACACACACACACACATACACACACACACACACACAGAATGTAACAACCAAAGTATCTGACCAATCCTGAATACCTCCACTTCTCCCACGAAAACAGCACGAAAGACTAAATCCCAGGTCAAGGTAATTCTGACGCGTTGCAAGATTTTTATCGAGTAAATTCCCATAATTAAGCGATCCCCATTTCGAGGTCAGTTAAGTAACCCTCCTCAGTCTCATGATAATGATGATGCCACACTCTGCAAAGCGCAACCTGAAACAGGTTCCCATAAGTGAGGGTATTTTTCAATTTAATGTTCGCACTTTGTATAGCCAGAGTGTACTTCGCCCTGATCGCCTCCCAGCTGGTTCTCTTTGGCCTTCGGAGACAGCTGGTGGTGATGCGAACAGGTCAGCAATGGATATGAAACTCATTTTCTGTGTCAATGCCAGTCGAAGTGAGACTGGAAAATGATACCACTGGCGAGGAGGAAAAAAAAACGAGAAAAAAAAACGAGAAAAAAAATATATAT
This sequence comes from Penaeus japonicus, assembly GCA_017312705.2. NCBI lineage: Eukaryota > Metazoa > Arthropoda > Malacostraca > Decapoda > Penaeidae > Penaeus > Penaeus japonicus. The sequence continues at coordinate 891,008 of BOPN01000006.1, read as the reverse complement.
CCATCACCTTCCGGTTTTAGAAGAAAAAAAAAAAGACTAATGTTATTCAAACTTCTTGTAATTGCAATGTACGTGTTAATGACTGTGTGGTAATGGAAGTAACCTGTGGCATCTACTCGTGCTTTTGTTGTTCTCTCTGTTGTTTGTTTGTCTCCACGTCTGCATGTTCCCCAAGCTTATCCCGCGCTTTGAAATATATAGCGGCGATTTGTGTGAGTTTTTTTTTCTCTTTCTTTCTCTCTTTCCTTCCCTCTTCGTTTCTCTCTCCTTCGGTTAATATTTCACTGTCGTCGGCTCTACACTGTGGTCTTTATCATCACCCCTTGCTCAGATTTCGGTCCGCTTTATACGGCCGCTTGTGATGCTTATCGCTTCTCGTGTTGCACCGAGATAAAAGCCAATGCAGCATCCCTGTGTGCGCCGCTCGCCAAGAGATATTCGGAAGGGGAGGGAGGGAGGGAAGTGGGAGAAATCCGGGGCGGGGTACGAAGTAGGATATATATATATTATATATGCATATATATACATGTATATATATATATATATATATATATATATATATATATATATATGTATATATATATATATATATATATATATATATATATATATATATATATATATATATATATATATTATATATATATATATATGCATATATATACATGTATATATATATATATATATATATATATATATATATATATATATATATATATATATATATATATATATATATATATATATATATATATATATATATATATATATATATATATATATATATATATATGCACACACACACACACACACACACACACACACACACATACACACAAACACACACACACACACACACACACACACACACACACACACACACACACACACACACACACACACACACACACACATACACACACACACACACACACACACACACTGGACTTACATCATCCTTATCTTCATCCTCTTCTTTCTTCTCTCTTTCCTTCTGTTTTTTTTTCGTTTTTGTTCGTTTTCGCGTTAGCTTGGGGTACCGGTTGATACAAACACACTCTAAAAATGCTAGATTGATTAAAAAAAAGTAATGATCATGAAAACAATAATAATAATGATAATTATTATTATCATTATTATCATCATCATAATAATAATAACTATTCTTATCATGATGATGATAATGATAATAATAATAATAATAATAATAATAATAATAATGATAATAATAATAATAATAACAATAGTAAAACAAAAATAATTATGACAATACTAGTACCAACAATAATGATAATAACGACAATAACAATAATAATAACAACAAAATACTACGTCATTTCGTATTTTTTCCTTCCCTCTGAAACCCAATTTCCTCTTAATTTCTGTCGCCACTGAAAACTAATTTAGAACTGAAAAAAAGAGAGACACAGAAAGAAGTGTACTTACCTCGAGTCGAGAGTATAACTGCAAGAACCAAGATAAACTTACCTGTTGAGGAAAAAAGGAGTAATTAGTATATTGATAAAGTGACATGAATAGTCTACCTAGCAATCATTGCATTCATGAAAACGCATATAGATGATACCATCAACTACGAAACCATCTCTTCAATATGCCATTGATAATGATAATAATAAAAAACAGTAACTAAAATTAAAAGAAATAAAAAAAAAATAGTAAGAAATATTAGTTAAAAGACAAAAAAAAAGTTAAAAAGAAAAAAAAAACAATAAACATGCCATTGCATATTACCAGAATCAACGGTTATTTTCCAAGTAAAATAAAGTAATTTCTAAATCCGTTCTAATGCAAGGCAGCCTCATCGTGTGACTATTCTAGCAGGAGTTTCTAATGGATTCTGAATGGAATATAATCCATCGTTCGATCATAATTTGGAGAGTTTGTTTGTGGGAGACATTGCGGTGAATGGGGTATCGATGTGGCACTGGTTGCATGTTTGACTGGGTCTGTTTGTCTGAGTGTTCATCTGTCTATCTGAGTGTCTGACTGTTAAGCTGAGGGTCTGTCTGTCTGAATGTCTGTCTCTTCGTCTGCCTGTCTCAGTATTTGAGTGTCTGTCTGAGTGTTTGTCTGTCTGTATGTCTGTCTGAATACCCGAGTGTCAGTCTGTCTTGGAGTGTCTCCAAGTGGCTGTAATATTGTAGTAGCCTTTATGTGATGAAACAACAGATCGCCAGCAAATGATCTCAGATAACTTGCACTAGGAAATACCCAACACGGGTCAGCCCTTGCAATACTCGTCAGCACAAAATGTTGCTTACTTGATTGTCCTTGAAGGAAAAAACGGGAGCACATCTAATAATACAACAATGCTAGAATAACATTTACGGAGTTTGCTAGCAAGAAAACAAAAGAAAACAAGTCGATACATGATTCTGCAGTCTCTAAATATGAAAAGATTCTCGGGTTATTGTACTTACGAACAAAAGAACTCGTTTATGTAATTACGAACCCATCAAAAGATAAGAGAGGAAACAAAATAAAAATCTTCATAATATCTTACCTAATGTTAATCAGGCATCACGTATTTCATCTTTGTTTTCACTTAAGGAATGAATGACTGGCACCATGTAAAATAACACCATTAATACTTAAGCAGAGAAAATGCGACATAAGACTATGTTTTAGAAATGTAACTTAACTCTTAATTATACTCAATCACGTACAGATATAAACAGATTAAAAAAAAAAAAAAAAAAAAATCGTGTATCATGTTTTGAATCTAAATGAGGAGTGTAAAGGCACGACAAGTATTTTTTTCTTTCATTTCTTTCTTCCTTTTTTTTCTTTTTCTTTTTCTTGTCACTGCAATGCTAAAGCGTGATTCTAGTCGATGGCGAAGATTATGCGAAAATCTCGAGCCAGTCGGATTACGTCACGCGGTGATTCTTAACGATTTGTAAATGGGTTTACGCAATGGGGTGGGGGGGCGAGCGGGAGGGGGGGAGGGGGTAGGCACTCGTTCGGTGATTTTTTTTTTTTTTCAATTTTGAGATATGAATATTCATATAACTGATGAGAGCGCGTGCCAGGCACGGTGCCTGCGAGCTTGCTTGTTTGCAACTGCTTTCAAATTGAATAGAGCAGCTGAAGATACTTTTGTTTTTATTTAGGTATTCAATTCTCCTCCGTTCTCCTATTGTAAGGATTAGCGAATCACTCGGCCAAAGTAAATGCTGATTGTTCTGCAAAACTGATCGAAATCTAAATCTCAGCCTAACCCCCACCCCCTCCCCCTCTGTTACTTCTTTTTTATTTATTCATTTTTTTCAATAAATGGAAAAATACATTAATAAAGATAATAATAAAAAACAGTAAGTAAAATAAAAAGAAATAAAAACATTAGTAAGAAATATTAGTTAAAAGAAAAAAAAATCAATAAAAACAATTAGTTAAAAGAAAAAAAAATCAATAAATAAACATTAGTTACAAGAAAAAAAAACATTAATCAAAATAACAAACATTAATTAAAAGAAAAAAAAATCAATAAACAAAAATTCGTTAAAAAAAAAACATCAGTTAAAAGAGAGAAAAAAAACATGAATTAAAACAATAGTAAACAAAAAACACGAAAAAAACATTAGTCTAAAAAATACAAAAACAAGATGAATAGCAAAAACAAAAATCAACGAAATGAATCCCCATTACGCCCGTTACGCCCATTATGACCATCATTAGACCCACGACCATTAGACACGGAGGAGGAGCGTGTGTTGAGATCATAAATAACACTGCAACGTCCAAGACCTCGTAGCAAGGTGTTGCATACGTTGCAACCCGAAGCTGGTCATTCTGGGTGCGAGCTCGATAATCCTGCAGACCCCCCTCCCCCCCTTTGTTTTCGTATGAACTTTTCATGAAAATTCCTTGAGCGTGATGGAAAGGGGGAGGGGGAGGGAGGGAGGGAGGGAGGGAGGGAGGGAGAGAGAGAAAGAGAGAGAGAGAGAAAGAGAGAGAGAGAGAGAGAGAGAGAGAGAGAGAGAGAGAGAGAGAGAGAGAGGGACATAAACAAAGAGAGAGAACGAGAGAG
>BOPN01000006.1:879457-884457 GCA_017312705.2 Penaeus japonicus | reverse complement strand
ATCATAATACATAAATGAACACACACACAAGTACACATACAGACATAAACACAAACACCCCCTCCCTCCCTTCCCCCCTCCCCCCCACCGTACTAGCCACCCCAGCGGACGAGGCTAGGTCGTGCGGAGGCTGGCACCCTCCCTCTGGCGGCACCAAACTTTCACTTCATTGCTACAAGTTGAATGATCAAGAGAACTCCACCCGCTGACCTGAGACCGTGACCTCGCCCGGATAACCTGGCGACCCCCCCCCCCTCCCCCCAGTGACCTCGAACACGTAATTGAAAATCTGATAAATACAAGAGGAATATAAACAAGAGAGTAGATAAAGAAAGAGATAATAAGCCGTTTGTTGATAATAAACAGGTAATTGGGTATGATGAGAATACCAAAGAGAATACTAAGCGAGGTTAATATAAATGATTTAATAACACTCAGTGCGCATTCTGTTCTTCTTATTTTTGTTTGTGTATGATGAAAGTATTTTTTCCAAAGTTAAGAATAGCAACCTAATTATTTTTTCTTAAAAACCTTTGCGTCGATGACTTCGCAAGACTTTTTTTCTTGTCTTATTCCTTTCATACAGAACAGAACCGGCACTAAAATAAAACCTAGATTTTTTCCCATTCCCCTCTCGATATAGTATATATATATATATATATATATATATATATATATATATATATATATATATATATATACATATCTATATCTATATCTATATATATCTATCTATATATACATATATATACATACATACATATATACATACATATATATATATATATATATATATATATATATATATATATATATATATATATATATATGTACATAAAAAAATTATGTTAGATGACTTGCTTTGGCAACCTATGTTTATGTTTATCAAAACACCGGGGAATGGCGGGTGTAAAACTATTATTACTGAAGTTGAATAAACGTTGTTATGAAACACCTCCACACGAAGAGGGGAAAAAAGTCGGGGAAAAAAAACAAGTTGTTCTGTTTTGTTTCATTTGTTTTAACATATTTTTTGCCCCACGTTACTCTGTTTAGATTTTGTTGAAAAGATGTTATTATAGACCGGAGCTACACTGGGCTGAAGATCTCATAGGCAGTATCGAAAGTAAACATTATCTCGCCTTTTCACATACCACAGACGGAGCGGTGTCGGGGTGGGGGGTGGTGGAGGGCATGGTAGAGGAGGAGGAGGAGGAGGAAGAGGGGGGGAGGGTGTCTGGATCTGAATCATCGAGGTTTGATTCCGTAATATGACCTTTCTCTTGAGGGGTGGGATGTGTGTGTGTGTGGGGGGGGGGGGGTATGCTGTTAGGAGGGCTACTGACCTGTGTACAATGTGTATGTATATGTGTATGTGTGTATATATATGTATACACACACACACACACATACATATATATATATATATATATATATATATATATATATATATATATATATATATATATATATATATACGCATATACATATATATGTGCGTGTGTGTGTCTGTGTATTTGTGTGTGTGTGTGTGTGTGTGTGTGTGTGTGTGTGTGTGTGTGTGTGTGTGTGTGTGTGTGTGTGTGTGTGTGTGTGTGTGTGTGTGTGTTTGTGTGTGTGTGTGTGTTTGCGCGTGCGTGCGTGTGCGTGCGTGCGCGTGCGAGCGTATCATTTCTCCCGTAGATTACTTGCATATCAATCTGAACATCTTTGTTTAATCTCTGCACGAAGGCGCCTCCCTCGACATACCAGCCAGCCTCTTTCGCCTCTTTCGAAATCATCTATCTCTCATTTGAAGTTTCCATCCCTGTATTTTGAAATGAATATTCTGCACGGAGGACAAACGTATCATTCGGTCAATCTGCGAGCTGTCCTGGTCGACTGCATGGAATCATTCAGCTGTTCGTGTTCTCTGCGTGCGTTTGTCTCTATATTCATAGATTGAGCCTTGATTCATCTCTCTGTCGCTCGTGAATGCGTTTATGTAAAGATTAAAATAGGATGGAAGGCGGACACACATACATGCACACACACACACACACACACACACACACACACACACACACACACACACACACACACACACAAACACAGGCAGACACACATACAGAATCAGTGATAGAGAGAAAGATATATATATATATATATATATATATATATATATATATATATATATATATATATATATAGAGAGAGAGAGAGAGAGAGAGAGAGAGAGAGAGAGAGAGAGAGAGAGAGAGAGAGAGAGAGAGAGAGAGAGAGAGAGAGAGCGTTAGAGAGAAAGAGGAAGAAAGAAATAGAAAGATAGAGAGAAAGAGAAGGATAGAAATAACGAGAGAGGGAAAGAGAGAAAGAAAAAGAAAGAAATAACGAAAGAGGGAAAGAGAGAAATAAAAAGAAAGAAATAACCAGAGAGAGAAAGAGAAAGATAGTAATAACGAGAGAGAGAAAGAGAGAAAGAGAAAGAAAGAAATGACGAGAGAGAGAAAAATGGAAATAACGAGAGAGAGAAAGAGAAAGAGAAAGAAAGAAATAACGAGAGAGACTCTAAAATAATACGACTCTCGATAAATCCCGACGAAACAAAACCATCAAATTATCTACAGTGACGCTTGCATCATCTTGAAGCGGCAGCATCCGTCGTTAAGATCACACGCGGGCTTAGATGACAAGCCAGCTTTTTAGTCTTAAAACGGCATTAGGAGACAGAGCCTCATGAAAGGGCGTGCCACTTAAACCCTTATACACAGGTACTAAGAGTATAATCATAATCACTCCCATTAGTCACCGTGGCACTGATGAGAGAGCTTCGTCATCACTACGGATATCTCGTCATCACAAGCGGTATCTTTAAGTTAAAGGCCTTGCGAGTCAAAGAGTCTTCCTCACCTTTCCTCGCTCATGACACAGGCGCAGAGAGGCGATAAGGAGAGCAGAGAATGCGCGAGGAAATTGATAAAAGGGGTGATAAGAAACATTCGGGATATGCATCCGTACTCGGGATAAATTTAGGGATAATGAGAGAGGAAGACGTGATGGTGACGGTGTGGAGAGAGCTGCGTGTTGCTAGATTGCAGGGATGTGCAAGGAGGTGGCTTCTTTTAAGTGCAAGAATGAGAGACGAAAAAAAAAGACATGAAGGCTTCCAAACACCTGTTAACTAGCTAGAACTTTTGTCAGATTAAAGTAAGAATATACTGAATTATTTTCTTGTGTCTGGCCGAGTTATGCTGCCTGAGTCTCAGTTCTAGCATCTGTCATGTATTATTCATCTAAAAAAATATTCCTCTTTGCTATCTTCAAATTAGGTGTTTGGAGGGAGAGAAAGGGGGGGGCAGATAAGTTGCCGTTTGTTATCCCCGATGTTAGCGTTTGGAGGGAGGGAGGGAGGAAAAGGGTGAGGGAAAAGGGAGAGGGAGGGAGGAGGAGAAGGAGGCAAGGAGGGAGAGTGAAAAATAAATAAAATTAAATAAATAAATAAAGAGAGAGAAAGAGAGAGAGAGGGAAGGATTAAAGAGACAGATAGAAAGAGATAGAGAGAAGACCAAAGAAAGAAAGAGAGAACTAATCCCACAGGAAATAGTGATAATCGTCACTAAATCTCCGCGACGGATCTTACACCCAAAACCAGTTACAGAAAAAAAACATCCTCTCTACCACTCCCCAATACCCCCACCCCACCCCTACCCCTACCTCTACCCTAATCCTCATCCCCTCCCTCCCCCCCTACTGCCTTCGATGTCGCCCTCAGAGCCGCTCCAATCGCGTCACACACTCTCAAGGCGTCGTGTGACATATATCAAGGTGTCGGGCTGCCTAATTACATATATTATGAGCACCAGAGCTTCATTATCCCCGATCTTCACAAGCTGGGAACCTGATCTCCGTGGGAGGGAGGGAGGAGGTGAGGGAGAGGGGGAGGGGGAGAAGGAGGAGGGGGTATGGGATTTGAAGGGAGGGAAGGGGGGGTTTGTTTGGGTTTATAATGAGGCGGGGGAAGGGGGGTTGGGTCTTAGTAGGAGGGTAGGGGGGGAAGGGGAGAGAGGGGAGGGGAGAAATGGATGAGCTTTTGTTGGGGAAGGGGGAGGGTTGGGTTGTGGAGGGAGGGGAGAGATGGTGGAGCTTAGGTAGAGGGGGGGGGGGAGGAGGGGGGGAAGAGATGAAAGAGAGGAAGGGGGTCGAGGGGGAGAGGCGCCCAGGTTAAGGGAGGGAATTGCAGAGTGACTTACTGACTGAATGGAATATTGACTGCTCTTACTAATTGTGGTGGTGGTGGTAGTGTGATAGAAAAAAAAATCAAATTAATAAACAAAAAAGACAACACTCGCAATATGAGCCGTTGATAAATACAGGAAGCCAGGATCTTCTCCAGTTATTTTGTGGTTGCCTTGAGTCGTAACATTTTTTCCCTCTCCCTCTCTCTATCACTCAGTCAAAATAAAAGTCAAAGTCTCAGTCTCTCTCTCTCTCTCTCTCTCTCTCTCTCTCTCTCTCTCTCTTTCTCTCTCTCTCTGTCTGTCTCAAGGTATATAACTCAGGTTGCATCGTTGCGCAGGCACTGTCCATCAGTTCAAACTGATCGAGTGAGATTAATGTCACTCACTTCATTTTCTTTTCTCTAACACTGCAACTTCTTCAAAATCCCAATCAGGCATAAACGCTAAATCACTGGTAAACACATCACCTCGAAGCAAGGTCACGCAACGCTCCTAAATCACGGCGCCATTTAACCTCTTCTGACCACGAGAAAGGCGGCGCTACTTCCACGATGACTATTTCCAATCGTTTCTGCGTTTGATACCTGTCGTTATATTCTTTGAGTGCGAGGAAAGTTAAGAGAATAGGAAGAAAGGAAGAAAGCAATGGGGAAAGGAAGGCTAAGAAGAAAAGAATGGGAAGGAGAGACGACGAAGAGGAAAAGGTTGTCCAGCCACGAGAAATGCAACCACCCAAGTGTTGCTCTGCCCTTCGATGCGAAAGAAATAAAGAACAAGAGAAAA
>BOPN01000006.1:854457-859457 GCA_017312705.2 Penaeus japonicus | reverse complement strand
GATGCGGGAATCAAACGTCACGAATAACCCCCACATCCCCCCACCCACCCACAGAGCCAAAACCATCCCGTATAGCAAATGATTTAGCACAGAATCTAACCCGAGCGCCGACCGAAGATCGGGCGTCCTCGAACCCCGAAGACTGCTGTGGCATCATTGCGTTTTCTTCGCTGGCCCTCGAGTGAGGTCGTCCGCTAATCTTGAAGAAAAAGACAGTCAAGGCGGCGGCGGCGGCAGACAGAAGAACTGCCACTGGGAATTTGACTATTAAACGCAGGCGTATAATTCAGGGTGTTTTTTTTCGCTTGAAGTGCTCCTCGTTCTGTGACCCACAGCTAGGATTAAGCCATTAGCGGAAACTTTCTCTTCTCATGGCATTTCATATTAACAGATATATCATCTCACTGATACACACGTTCACACACACACACACACACACACACACTCACACGTACATATACGTATGTGTACATAAAAACATGAAATGTCATGAGAAGAGAACTATTCCCTTGATGGCTTAATCCTCGTTATGAGACGGAAAATATTGCGGTTATGTGGAGCGTGTTCCTTTTTCTCATATTATTACACTTTTTTCGTTAATGTAATATCCCATTCCTTCATTCATTTTTTCTCGTGTTTCTTCTCCGTCTCTAGTGTCCATTTTCCCTTCCTTCGTTACATTTTTCTCTTCGCTGCCTCTCTCTGTACCTGTTTATCTCTCTCTTTCTCTCTCTCTCTCTCTCTCTCTCTCTCTCTCTCTCTCTCTCTCACTCACTCACTCTCATTCCCCCATCCTCTTCCATCTCCCTCCTCCTCCTTTCCCCGCCCTCCTCCATATCCCTCTCCATCTCCTCACCCCCTCATTTCCCTCCCTTCCTTTCCCCCAACCCACCTCTCTCCCACTTCCCCCCCTCTCCCCTTGTTGCAAATCGCCCTGAGCTTCTGCTAATACGTGCCCGGGCTGTCGATGCGCCCCCCTTGCAAGGGTTCCGTATCTCCCACTACAAGACGCTGTGTAAAGGAGACGTGATTTGAAGACGCAAGCGAGCGGTCGCAGTCCCAAGACGTCTGAGAACCGCGTATCTTGACGTAAGACGTTGTTCGGAGGGGGATCGGTTGCCTCTGTTGCACAAGCATTTTTTTTTTCAAACGCATGCAGTTTCCCTTCAAACGTACACTTCTCCGTATATATCTTTTATCTCGAAAGCTTTTCATGAAGGTGAAGTGAGACGTCTGGGAGGACATCAAGGCATACTAATGATCCTGCCTTAGGCACTGTTTACTCTTAGTGGCACCAACATTATCTGGTGAAGCAAGGCCTATTGGTGAAAAAAAAAAAACTGTACCTCTGTCCACATTTCCCGCCCTTATTTTCACAGCCCTTCATGTGAAGACAATTCCAAATACACTCGCGATAGCTCTTCGTTTATTGTTATAACCTCTTCAAAGACCAAACGCTGTAAAAATAACCAGCGGATTTAATCACCCAATCGATTTAAACTTGAGTCAGTCGTCTCCCGAAAGTAGGGTCCAACTTCCACACTTTAGGTTGACATTAGAAGTCTGCGGCATCAGCAGCTCGAAGAAATTCCACCAGAAGAAAGAACGAAGGAGGGAAAGAAGAAGCGAAGGAGGAGAAGAAGGAGGCTCTCTCTTTCAGCTGTACCGTCTGTCCAAGTCGTTGCAATCATTTCAATTTAGATGATTGTTTGTTTGTTTTCAGTGTAGAACGCATTAGAATGAAGATAACAATGAACATTCGAGAATACTAAACAATAAATGATAATAGTTATGGAGGAGGGCATATCACGCAACGCTGGCGAGGCTTCCGTCAAGATCGGTATCGCTGTCATGATTAGACATACGATCCTCAATTAAAGAACTTCTAAACTAATCGTCTCGAATCGCTGATAAGAGAGAAAATAAAACGATCTTAAAGCCTTTATTCCGCAGGTGTGATAATCCCTTAATCACAGAGCAGCTAATTCCCCACCTCGCGTGTGACTCCTACCCATCCCCATCCCCAACCCAACCCCTCCCCACCTGCACTCCCCCCGGCCTTGTCACAGAAACGCGCGTGTAAACATGGTAAAAGCTCCATTTGTATTCTAACAGGGGCTTGTTACGCCGGTGCTGGGGGACTGTCAGGGCTGTGCAAGTCTCCGGCGCGCTTGCAACTTTCCACCAACGGGGAGCCAAAGTGTCTCAAAACAGGACAATGCATTTGGACGTTTGAATATTCTAACCTCTCCTTTTACGGCGCTGTCAACTGCGGTTGTCTCGGAAGCAGGCGCGACACGAGCTTTCAAAGTTTATTTGGCAGTTCCTCTGAAGTTTATCTTGTGTTTGGGGGTAAGGATCAGCAGTTAGGTTGACTTAGGTCAGGTTCTCAGACTGCGTTTACAGAGGCCGGGTTAAATTAGGAAAATAAATACAAGCAATTCCATTTTACGTCCTTTTTTTGCCTGAGTGATGAGAGTGAATCACCAGACATGATACACTCAGTACACACATATATGTCTACACATCATAGCATATAAGGCAAATCAATTGAAAGATTGCAATAAGAAATAGAAGTCGAACCGCCGAGATACTGCAGCTGCGAAGAAAGGTCTTCGTTAACTACCAAACCATTGAAATTGGACATAATGACGAAACCACTCATCCGTGTTCATTCGAGCATATTCTCGTCCCTGTCTTCTTAAGCACTATGATGATAATTTGATGTCTTCAAACCGCGTACAAAAATATGTAGTGTGTTCATTACCTCCCGCCTTGCACTTCAACCAGTTTTTGAGAAGCCGTCCAATGATTTAGAAGTTAATACGTTTGCTAGAATGAATGGCATATTTCCCATTCACTGAAGACAGGTCGCACTTGCCATGCCAAGATGGGAAATTGTTCTTAAAGAATGTGATAGTTGTGACCAGAACATAAATCCAGGAATGAGAGCATAAACTTAAGTGTATCCAGCTGAGAGACTCTCTTTCATCTTTAAGGATGACTGGCTGTTTATATGATGGCTGTTAACTGTACATAAGTCTTTGTCTCTGGGAATGGGAGGTTGTTTGTATGGTTACAGTGCGCTCGAACATGTCACAATATAATGAGAAATATTTATACAGTTCCACGTAAAGTCTTGCCTTTCAAATCTATTTATCTCCCTTAGTCTTATTGTGACAAACAGGTCAATGAGTGCCAAATTGAGATACTGTCAGAAATCGTTAAAAGACTAAAAAACGAACATAACCCGAAGAAAGAAAGGAGAGATGATGAAAGAAGCACCAAAAGGAAAATATGCAGAAGCAACCGCATATAATCTTGGCATCGCAGAAGTCGTGTCGTATTTGCTCGGGTTATAATAGAGGAACCAGGCCAATGTGTGTTTCCCATGCATTTCCCATGGGCGGTGCTTCCGAGAGATGGATTGAGAGTGAGAGAGATACAGAGGAACAGAGCTTTGCATGTGAGTATGCACTAATATGAAGGCATACAAAGAGGCATATAAGTAAGGTTGATATAAAAATTGATAAAATATGTATTTATGATAAAATATATATCTATGTATGCACAGTATATATGATAAGACAAATGAACTGATAAATAAAGCGAAAACAAAAAAATGAAACACACACGCACATACATGCACATATAATATATATATGTATATATGTATATATATATATATATATATATATATATATATATATATATATACACACACACACACACACACACACACACACACCGAGGTCCCCCCCACCCCACCCCACACACACACACAGGTAGACACATAATTATTCGCAGAAACAGACCGATCAAAGAGGAAGAAACAGGTAGACAGAGATAATGAAAGAGCTCACAGACTGTTCACGGTCGGTCGCATTAAAAGCAACACAGATCCATAGTCTCCCTGGATGTGATCCTCTGCAACCAAGGAAAAGCCTTTACGAAATTAGTCTCACACTTCTTAAGCAATCCTCAAGCCAATCATGGAGGCTCAAAGGGCAAGGGAAAAGCGCCCGTATCGCAGCGGAGAGGAAAGGGCCTTGTCGCATGCAACGGACTTTGAACCGGAGAACGTAAATGTTTTGACGCATGGGACGTTAAGCGGCGTTTATTGAATTTTATGCGACGACATTATTATTCATGGACTTGTATTATTATTGTAACCGAGTCCTGGGCGAGGCATGCGCGAACAGGGGAAGGGCCAGTCCAGGCTCCTTATCTTGTGCATGATGCATGATCTGTCCTCTCTTAACGTTCAGCGTCTGTTCTCTCCCTAAGCGGCTATTCTCTTTCTTTCTTCTTCTTTCTTTCTTTCTTTCGTTCTCTCTCTCTTTCTCTTTCTCTCTATCTTCTTTTCTTTTCTTTTCTTTTCTTTTCTTTTCTCTTCTCTTCCCTCCTCTCCTCTCCCCTCCCTTCCATATACGTAATCACCAGTCTCCGTATAAGCTATGAGTTGTACCTAAACCGTGTGGGAAAAGTTACGTTTTTGTTTCTGTTGCAGCAGCTCATTGCAGTTCGCCCGTGATGGTTACACTTGCTTCCAGTGGGCGAGGCTGAAGGAGGAATTTTAAAGTTCAAGACCCCAGCCGTGATTTGCGATCTCCTCTTTGCAATGCTCTCCTTTCCCCCTTTGCTTCTATCACCGGCTTCTATGGTGACATCGTGGGGCCACTTCCTCCGCCTTGGCAGCGAAATCCCGGAGGCCCACGATATGCAACATAGTCACATGACAAATGAGCATGATGAGATGAGAGCCAAGATGAGGTAGAGTGAGTGGCGTCTACAGATGTCTCCAGCTATGACGTATGTGGAATGGAAGTGCAAAGGGAAGCACTTGCCACAGTGGGAATGGCAGTCGGAGAGTAAGAAGAGAGAACAGATCGGGAGGAGAGGCACTGATGCTGGAATGAAGATGGAGCTGGAGGTATTCATACTACATACTTACATGAATATATATATATATATATATATATATATATATATATATATAT
>BOPN01000006.1:844457-846957 GCA_017312705.2 Penaeus japonicus | reverse complement strand
ACAGAGTGGCTGCTTATGAGAGAGAAAGGAGAGCGAAGCTGGACTCTGGAATTTGCATATATGGGATGGGTGATATGTCCAATTCTGTGTGTGTGTGTGTGTGTGTGTGTGTGTGTGTGTGTGTGTGTGTGTGTGTGTATGTACGCGCGCGCTAATGTATGCCCTATGTGTGTGCATATACCTACCATCTACGTAATGTATGTGCATGTGACTCGCTTTTGCATATGTAGATGAGACAGTATATCACTGCTTGATACAATCAGCTCATATTCAACAGAATGGGGTATCATCACTAACTTCTAAAAATCTTTGTTTTTATTGATTTGCAATGAGGATCATCGAACATATATAATGCATTAGTTTCGAAGCAATAAAACCATCATGATAATATCAAATAACCTTGTTAATAAGACTTCCTCCACCAATTACATAGATCAGTGATAATAAGAACAGTTATTCTAATTATAATAACTACAAGAGTAATTAAATAATTACTGATGATGATGCCTATAATCAACAGAAAAAACAATGACAACAAAAACTGTAGTACTGCTGAGGATGATGAAAAAAAGTTTCAGTTACGGTAGCAATAGTGATGATAGTACTATTAATAGCAACAACAACAACAAAAAAGACTCAAAATAATAACAATGATAATAATATAATCTAACTACCAGTGTTATTAACTCCTTATTACCATTGTCACATTCTCAAAGTAATCAAAGTAATCACAAGAAGTAATGACAACAGTTCCTCACCTATCCCTCTCCCTCTCCCTCTGTCGTACCTCATCTTGTTTCTTAAAATGACTAGCAACCTTTTCTTTATAGTTTATTATCTTTTGTTAGGCTCTCTCCCTTATTTCATATAGAACATGACAACATTACATGCATTGCAAGCATTGTCTTCAAAAATTTGGAGTCCTCTTTTTTTTTTTTTTTTTTTTTTTTTTTTTTTTTTTTTTTTTGGGGGGGGGGGGCTTATTCATAGGGTTCTTTGTTATCTGATGTTCTCGAATTGGAATATTAAGCAGTTTCCATATACTGCTCTCATGAATGGAAATTCCATATATTATTTTCGTGAACGGGAATAGCAGACAGAGTTTCTTTGTAATGCTTTTCAGGAATGGTAATAATAGCTTTCTTATACTACTTTCGGGAATGGGAATATTTGGCAGAGCTTATTTATATTACTTTTATGAAAGGGAATATTGGGCAGAGGTTGCTTACACTACTTTTATGAATGGGAATACTAGGCAGAGGTTCCTTTTATTAATGGGAATAGTAGGCAGAGGTTCCTTACACTACTTTTATGAATGGGAATACTAGGCAGAGGCTCCTTTTATGAATGGAAATAGTAGGCAGAGGTTCCTTACACTACTTTTATGAATGGGAATATTAGGCAGAGGCTCCTTTTATGAATGGAAATAGTAGGCAGAGCTTCCTTACATTACTCTTATGAATGGACATAGTAGGCAGAGGTTCCTTACACTACTTTTATGAATGGGAATAGTAGACAGAGCTAACTTACACTACTCTTATGAATAGAAATAGTAGGCAGAGCTTCCTTACACTAGTTTTATGAATGGGAATAGTAGACAGAGCTTCCTTACACTACTTTTATGAATTAGAATATTAGACAGAGCTTCCTTACACTACTCTTATGAATGGGAATAGTAGACAGAGCTTCTTTACACTACTTTTATGAATTAGAATATTAGGCAAAGCTTCCTTACACTACTCTTATGAATGGGAATAGTAGGCAGAGCTCACTTCCTTATAGTTGATTCTCGAGAGGGAAATACCGTCCTCATCATAAGGAACAGACATGCCTCCAAAGCTTCGTAAAGTCGTTTGACGTTTTCTAGATTGGGAAGTTTAAGTATTGAAACTGACTCCTGTTGAATACATATGTTAAGAAATTTGACACACGTCACGCACCTTAACGACAAATTGCACTCGCTCTCTCTACACAGCTCTCCAAAGATCCAAGGGCCGCCTTTTGGAGACCATTAAGCGGCACAAGTAAAGCTTCTCGGCGCTTCCCTCTTCAGCTTTAGAACGCATCTCTTTTGTATTTGTTAAGCTTGTGATCGACTAAGCAAGCTCAATTCTTTTTTTCTCTTCATAATGCAAAGGACAAGGAAATTAGGATCATATCTTATTACTTAATCATTGATAAATATCACAAGGAAATACATTAGACTTTCAGTTCACAGCCGTGTTATACAAATTAACATGGCATCGAGTTCCCACAAGCCACATACCTCCCATGTTTGGTTAAATGAAATAAATTCCAGAGCTGGACTTGCTGGGATTTTACATTCCATTTACAGATGGACAAACAAAGCTAGTCAACTTGCCTTTGATTATCGTGTGTGCAACATGGACCCCGCCATTCTACGCAAAATCCATGCCTGCACTGACACCAGGACTCCATCTTGTAAACATGTATATGTATATATGGGGTCCTTTACCGAGTTCCCTGCTGACCTCAATGA
>BOPN01000006.1:834457-839457 GCA_017312705.2 Penaeus japonicus | reverse complement strand
TTAAGATGTAAATTTGGCTATTTGTGTACCACTAGTCTATATATGTATATATATATATATATATATATATATATATATATATATATATATATATATATATGTGTTTGTGTGTGTGTGTGTGTGTGTGTGTGTGTGTATACATATATATATATATATATATATATATATATATATATATATATATATATATATATATATATCACTGCTAGAGTATACATAGGTAATGTCCATGACATCTCATAAGGCGTCTGGTTGAACATCTCTTTTACGGGTCGTGTAGCTGAGCGGTATCAACCGTGCCTGTCGATCTTACGGCGCGGGTTCGAGTCCCGGTCAGGGAGGTAAAATTTGTATTTCTGTATTAAATGCGTTACTGCATTCTACCATCTTTCACACACACACACACACACATACACACACACACACACACACACACACACACATATATATATATATATATATATAAATATTCCGACTTGAGTACATGTTTGCCCTCACACAAGAAAACATACAAGAAGTGTTAACCACACAATATCAAACTGTTTTTTTTTTTCTTTTTTTTTTTTCTTTTTTTGTCGCTGTTGTTGTTGTAGAATCTTATATCGTGAAAGTAATAAACATTTTCTTCTATTCCGTTCAAGGAAGGTCGACAAAGGCGCCTCTTGTCCTTATCTTGACCGCGCTCGCAATATATATAACCGACATTTTCTTTCTCATTCTCACTAAACTTATTCCTAAAACTCCATACTAGGGTATTACTACGGTCGTTGTCACTGGCATAGAAGATACACCGAATACAAACCTGGCATCTCACACAAAAAAAAGAAAAAAAAAACACTCCTCTCGTTTTCACATTTCTAAAATATGTTTTCCCAAAGTGTGTATGTGTGTGTGTGTGTGTGTGTGTGTTTGTGTGTGTGTGTGTTTTTAAACCCCGCTTCTACACAGCTGATCACAATCCTCTCCTTCTGACAAGCTGTTTGACGAACAACTCCCCGGCAAAGGTCAACCACACGCCTCCCTCATGTTCCGCGGTCAGGCGATAACCCCGTCGCGTTTCCTGGAGCGATCTCCCGATAAGGTATCTTTCTCGGAATCACCTCAGCCTCCGACGCATCCGTAAAGATTGGTTTCGAGATGAGTAAGAAGCGCAGAGTTTGTTGTTGTTTGTTCCATTCTTTAAGAACTAGAAGACAGGACTCAACGAAGCGGATATAACATGATAATAATAATGATAATAGCGATATTATATGATAATGATAGATAACCACCACTGGAACAAGCAAGCAAATCAAGTTCTTGGGAGTGAGCCGAGACTAGATTAAGCCAAGCAGCCAAGCGGACTAAATCAAGGCCAAGTGAGACACATGAAAACCAAAGTCGACGACCAGAAACAACATAAATATATCTCTACGTAATAAACCCAAAAGATAAGAATATAACTATGCATAATACGTATAATAAAGAATTACAAAAACAAGCATAAAACAAACAGGCAGAGTCATGCAAGCATAAATAAGCAAGCAGGATCGAAAAAAAACAGACAAAGTCACTTCAGTCAAGCAGGCAAGCCATATCTGTTCGGGTTGGCATACACACAGGCATCCGTACCTCATAAATATCATATTGGCTCTCTCTCTCTCGCGAAATCTAGTTCTGCATCGTTTAGCACACCCTTTTCCTGTTCTTTCTTCTTCTTCTTCTTCTTCTTCTCTCCCCCTCCCATCGCCCTCAATTTTGTTATCGGCATTATCATTGTTACCATTACTATCATCATTACTACTACCATCATCATCATTATTGGTACTGTTATTGTTGTTCTTATCATTATCATTATTGTTGTTATTATCATTATTCTTAACATTACAATCCTTATCGTCGTCTTCCTTATCATCAACAACAATATCATTAGAATTATCACTATCATTATCATCAATATTGTTGTGATCACCAATATCACCATCACAATCACTACCATCATCATTATCATTATCACCATCACCCTCACAAACATCATTGTCACCATCACCATCACCATCAATCATATGCCATACACAATACTTTAACTTTAACTTTTTACTTAAACTCTAACTTTATCTATCTCATAATCACTGATGTCATCCTATCATCCTATCGAAACTTTTAATAATCTTTATCATCACTTTGTCGGTACTAATTTTGATATCAAATATTGTCATCATCATCACCATCATCAAAATAGTAATAATGGGAATAGTGATAGTAAATAACAATGGTAAGAGTAATAGTCATTGTAAAAAAATAAAATAATAATGATAGTAATCATATTAAAAATAATAATAGAAAATAGTAATGGTGATAACAATGATAACACTAATATAATGATAATGATGCAATAATAACAACGATTGTAATATCAATAATAATGATAATGATAATAAAAATAACAATGATAATAATAAAAACAACAATAATAAAAACAACATAATAACAATAACAATAAAAATACCAATCTGTCTATTGTTGCAATCAACATCCCTGTTACTTTAAATACCAATATCAATTCCAATCATTATCATTACAAGTTAAACAATCAGCAGAGAATGATTACCAACATCATTAAAATGTCCTGTCTGATGCAATCATGATTATCAAATCACTATGATCAGTATCAACGTTTGTGTCAATTCTCCGAACATTAATATAAGTGGTTTTGCAACTCTAATGCATGCAAATAAATGGTACAGGATTATCATCCAAATGATCTTCCATATCAATTTAATTCCTGCATTACTAACAGCATCTTTTTTCACTGTCATAAGTGAAAGTTAGATTAATGCAAAATGCAACTTGAAGTTAGATTTTTTTTTCCTGTTACAGTGATTAAACGCAAAATTATCTTTAACAAAACATAAACCAGTAGAATGATTTATTATTGTCGGACTCTTTTTTTTTTTTTTTTTTTTTTTTTGCGTGGAAATTATTAATGACTGAGGGGATTCCGTTCAAAGTTATGTTCTGAGATATCCTGAAGATCTATTAAAGAAAAATACTGAAGGATACTGAAGTTTAATTGCAATTAGACAACCTAGACTTTGCAAAATGACTGGCAAGTATTTTTTTTTCTAATCTTCTACAGTAATTACACAAGTCAACAACAACAACAAAGAACAAAAACACGGATGCGAGCGATGACGACGGCCAATTCTAAGAAAAGAAAATGAGAGAAAAGATTCAAGACGAAAGAGTTAAAATTGCGAAGAGAAAAAGCAATCTTGAATAATTATATCTATCTATCTATCTATCTATCTATCTATATCTATATCTATCTATCTATATCTATATCTATCTATCTATATCTATATCTATCTATCTATATCTATATCTATATCTATCTATCTATATCTATATCTATCTATCTATATCTATATCTATCTATCTATCTATCTATCTATCTATCTATCTATCTATCTATCTATCTATATATATATATATATATATATATATATATATATATATATATATATATATAAACATATTTGACGCTGATAAAACCGACCCTTCTCTTGCCGCGAGAGGAATCGCCATCCACAGGGAGTCCTTAGAGTCGAGAGCTCGTATGGGGAAGGCAGGAGAGCTGACCCTTACGACTTGGCACTCGAAATTCCCCTCGGTCGGGAGGGTCCAAAGGTTGGCCTCGACCTGTCCCTTTGCGTGCGCCTCGAGTGGTGACCCTTGGGCGAGACCGCGGTGAAGTGATCACCCTTCGGCGTAAGAAGACTCGGGTGTGGAGGTTCAGCTATTTAGGAGGACGTGAGATGGGGAAGGGGAAGGGGGAGAAGGAGAAGGAGAAGGGTAAGGGAAAGGGAAGCGTAAGAAACGAGAATGGAAAGGAGAATAGAATGACAGGCGACAAATACTCAAATAAATAAAAATCAAGACAAATTAAGTTCAAATGAAACCTAATTCATCATTGAACAAATAAATACATCTGACAGGGACAATACCAAAACAAGAAATCCACTTCAAGAAAAAAGAAAAAAGAAAAAAAAGAAAGAAAACAATCAGAAAATCTCGAAAGCACAAACGCGAGTAAAAATCAACCGACGTCCTTTACTCACCCGAAAAGGATACCTTTGAAACAGTTACAGATTGCACCATGAGACTCCCCTTTTATCAGCCCCACTGGATATCCTGTAATTATAGATGCTATGTTTGGTCTCACAACACCGACACCGACCCCCTTTATAGAGGAGTTATAGCAAGCTGAATTTCGCAAATTGAAGATGAAAGACTAGGAGAGACTGCAAAGTCTGATGTCTCGTGTCGCAGGCTTTAACAGACCTTAAGTGGGAAGACGGAAGCTATCAGGGTACGGGCATATCGTCGCTTCCTTAGACACGTATACATGAAGCCTCAACTCAGGGCTTTAATACACGTGCATGTTCTATGAAAGTGAACATCATATTCCTTCGAAAGGGTAAAGCCAAAGGTGAACGTATTGCAGAAGAACTCCGTGATTCGAATTTGCTCTGACTCTTGCATTTGAGTACCTTGCAACATTATCTCCCGCGTTTACTATTGCCTACAGGGACTTATAATCGTGATTAGTTTGCGCGTCGTGCCAGGCTCATTAACACGGGCTGGTTCGTCGGAACTCACTACGGGAAGATTTTTTTTTTTTTTTTCAGCCAAAGAATTATAGTTTCATTTAGATTAATTACATGTCATTATTGCTACCACGGTTCTCCTTAGATATCTCCTCACTGAGCATAATGAGAAAGTAATATTGTTTAGTATATCATTATTGTGTTTGACTTGCTACTGGATACCACACTGTGTGTGTGTGTGGCATAGGAACTATGCCTAAATTATTTGTACAGTTCATATTAGATTCTGAGACATACATTGTTGGTAAAGCAGATATTACTGTGACCCTGTCAATCAATAAGCTACGGCAAAGCAGAGAGAGAGAGAGAGAGAGAGGAGAGAGAGAGAGAGAGAGAGAGAGAGAGAGAGAG
>BOPN01000006.1:824457-829457 GCA_017312705.2 Penaeus japonicus | reverse complement strand
CCGACAAGAAATTAAACTGAAGAAAAAGAAGAACAACAAGAAAAACAAAAGAAAAGAAACAAGAAACCCTAAACAAACATAAAAAAAGCACACACACAAACACAAAAATCAATAAAGTAACTAAACAGATAAAAATAACAGAAGATACATCAAGAGCCAGCAATCTTTTTGAAGTGACACTTACGATGCTTCAGTTAAGGGCGAAGTGCGTGTTTGTGGTGTCCTAACGGCTCATTCCACGGCCGTACTTACACCATACAGTGAAGGAGAGCGGCAGGTGCCTCGCCAGGGTTACATGACGAAGCTTAAGACCCGAGAAAGTTCTAACACCTGTCTCTCTCTCTGTCTATCTGTCTGTCTGTCTGTCTGTCTGGCTATCTATGTCTCTCTCTTTCTCTATCTGTCTATGTATGTCTCTCTTTATTTCTCTCTTTCTTCATCTTTTATCTTTTTATCTGTCTGTCTCTGTCTCTGTCTCTCATTCTCTCACTCTCTCTAACTCACTCTCTCTCTCTCTCTCTCTCTCTCTCTCTCTCTCTCTCTCTCTCTCTCTCTCTCTCTCTCTCTAAATCTCTCGGTCTCTCTCTAACTCTCTCGGTCTCTCTATCTAACTCTATCTCTCTCTCTCCCTCTCTCTCTCTCTATCTCTCCCTCTCTTCCTCTTTCTCTCTCTCCCTCTCTCCCTCTCTCCCTCTCTACCTCCCTCCCTCCATATATCTGGCTTTCGCTCACAATGACTTCTGCTTTTTCTCACTCTTTACGTCTTTCTTTTTATTGCACTTACTCTTCCTTTCCCTTTCACTCCCAATATTTCTTCTTTGCCTTTCTTAAATCTCCTCTCTCCATCTTTATCACAGTTTCTCCTTCTAGATAATTCTCTTGTAATTTCAACCATCTCTTTATCTCTTTATATTAACGCGTTGATACGCTTTTTTTCTCCTAACTCACTTGGAAAAAAAGAAAAGAAAAGAAAAGAAAAAAAACACCAATGACAAAAACAACAATAAAACATCAATTGCCAATCAATGTTGAGAATCCGTCCGCGTGCTTTCCAATTTCGGGGTCATGACCTCCAATGATTCCTCGCCTTTGAGAGCGAGGTCACTCTGGACAGGGTAGGGGTGTGGTTGGAGGATGCTCGGCGCAATTTACTTCCACTTACGTTAATGGCCACAGATTCTCTCACCCAATGAAACACATTCCCTTCGGAATTGCTGGAATCCTGGATTGATAGCAGGGAACGGGCCTCAGTGTCCCGTAGTTAGTTTTCTTGTTTTTTTTTCTTTAATATATAGAGTTTTATTCATTTTCGACACGGTGAATTATGCTCCTGACCTTCAGTAATGAGTTGTAGCTCACTGTTGTTTATTTTACAGGTTGAGTTCTATATCTATTTCTTTTTTGATTTTTTATTTTGATTTTTTTTCAACAGAGGGACTTGTCCCTATCCTTTCATTTAGTCAACAAAGTGAATCATGTCTTTAACTCCTCTTATGTTCGCGTTTTATATCTAGTTGCGAATGCAATATCTGTTGTTGCTACCTAGTAGATGATGATCTCATGCATTGTTAACTAGTTATTTAAGCGTCTACGAAAAATTTGCAAAGATATCATGTTTTTACAGAGAGAATATGTCCCAGCTTTAGTCCACTGGAAAGGTCCGGCTCATGCATAATGCAAGGTAAATTCAAATTCACATCTCTATATAAAAAGTTCGAGAGAGCTGACTAGTTTTACACACACACACACACACACACACACACACACACACACACACACACACACACACACACACACACACACACACACACACACACACACACACACACACACACACACACACACAGGCACTATGCACACCAAAGCGTTGCATTTGCTCCTCGTATCTGAGGAATCAGTTGAGTGCCAAAAGGTTTTGAGACGTAGGTTGGAGGGGGAGAGGAGGGGGCGAGGAGGGGGTGAGGAGGGGGAGGGAGAAAGGAGTAAGATAAGTGGGAGAGGTGGAAGGAAAAAAGGAATGGGAAGAAGGGAGGAGGGGGAAGGGGGGAAGAGGAGGAGCAGGGGAATGATGGATTGAGAAGATAGGGAGAAGGAGATAGATGAGAGAGAAAGAGAGAAAAAGTCAGGGACGAAGGGAATGGATAGAAGAGAGGATGAATAAAAAAAGGAAGAAAGAGAATATGGAAGAGAGCAATTTGTAGAGAAGGGAGGGAGGGAGTAGAGAAGGATGGAAAGAAGGGAGAGAGAGGGTGAAAGAGAAAGAGAGAGAGAAAGAGAAAGAGAAAGAGAGAGAGAGAGAGAGAAAGAGAGAGAGACGAGTGGGAGGGAGAAGTGGTAACCTATAAATTGGATCAGGAGGGAAAAGATACTCTCCTCGGGACATCAAAGAGGCGCCGAGATGAAGGTTTCGTAAGGTGTTGCTCGAGAACAGAGTCAAGACAAGCTTTCGGATTCGCTTCGCGTCGAGAAGATCAAGAGGCGGCGAAACGTCATCGATTCGGTGCTCTCGGAAATTTATTCGTCTCCTTTTTGTAATAGAAATTTAGGATGTTCATTCATTCGTCCCCTCTCCCCCCCCCAAAAAAAAAAGAGAAAAAAATCATTATTTTATCTTCTTTATCTTCTGCGACCTGATTTTCGTCTTCTGTGAGAATCCTTAATGAAAGATACAAACTGTACATCAAGTTATGGTAAAATATACGTACATTAATAACATACATGAAAATCTGACATCTGCAATCAATAAAACATCTTGGATTCTGCTTTGCAAAAGTTAGAACTTAATCTAGTTTAGACCTTTATTTACAGACATCCGTGCAACCTTTGATACATTGGTCCGCGG
The DNA here is from genome assembly GCA_017312705.2 of Penaeus japonicus. Lineage (NCBI taxonomy): Eukaryota > Metazoa > Arthropoda > Malacostraca > Decapoda > Penaeidae > Penaeus > Penaeus japonicus. The sequence continues at coordinate 826,615 of BOPN01000006.1, read as the reverse complement.
CCAGTGCATCATATGAGCATGTTGCATCACATCTAAAAGAAATAAAATACGGCAGAGGGGCGAAATTTATTCAAAGATTTCTCACACGGTAGAACACAGCCTTGGGGGGAGGGGGGGGGGGAAGGGGAGAGGGGGTCTCTGTCCCACACTACCTCCGCATCTGCTGCAAACTCAAGACGTGGCCGAAGGCGTCTTGACATGTGGCCGCACGTAATATTTTAACATGCGTGGGTCTGGGAGAGGGAGAGAGGGTGGGAGAGGGTGGGAGAGGGGTGGAAGAGGGTGGGAGGAGGAGTGGGAGAGGGTGGGGGGAGGAGTGGGAGAGGGTGGGGGGAGGAGTGGGAGAGGGTGGGGGGAGGAGTGGAAGAGGGGGAGGAGAGGGGTGGAAGAGGATTAGGGGAGGAGTGGAAGAGGGGGAGGAGAGGGGTGGAAGAGGGTTGGGGGAGGAGTGGGAGAGGGTAGGAGAGGGGTGGAAGAGGGTGGGGGGAGTAGTGGGAGAGGGTGGGGGAGGAGTGGGAGAGGGTGGGGGAGGAGTGGAAGAGGGTGGGGGGAGGGGGAGGAGTGGGAGAGGGGGAGAAGGGGTGGAATAAGGTGGGAGGAGGAGTGGGAGAGATGAGAGAGGGAGGAGAGGAGGGAGAAAAAAGAGAGTGAGATGGAGTGTGTTACGGAGAGTGAGGGTGAGAGTAAGAGAGACAGAGACAGAGAGAGAGAGAGAAATAGAGAGATAAATAGAGAAAGAGAAACAGAAAAAAACACACAAAAAAGCAACCTCGAAATCGAGACGGAGTCCGACAAGCCGAGAGAACCGAGAGACGTAAGACAAGAGCTCCCACGTCCCAAGGCGAGAGGACCCACGGCGGCGCGGCGAGAGATCGAGGTCGCGGCAGTCTCCGTCAGCCACTCCTCCGAGGTCTTCAGCGCCGAGAAGTGTGGTCTTATCACCCCCCCCCCCTCCGCCATCCCTCTCCACCCCCTCCTCATCCTCATAAAAGCGCCACGGCATCCTGCCTATCACGTTGGGATGGAGTCTATGCCACCCCCTCCCTCCCCTCCTTCCCCTCCCCTTCCCTCGTCAGAAGAACCTTCCCCCTCTTTCCCCTTCCCTCTCCTCCTATCCCCTCCTCAGAGGTCCCCTCCTCTCCTACCTCCCTCTCCCCTCGTCAGAAAACACCCTCCCCTTTCTCCTCCCCTCCTCTCCCCTCGCCAAAGGAACCCCTTCCCCTCCCCTCCCCCCTCTTCTCCCCTCGTCATAGGACCTCCTCCCCTTTCCCCTTTCCCCTCCCCTCCCATTTCCGCTCCCCTCCCCTTTCCCCTCTCCAGTCGAAAACAAGGCAAAGAGGAAATCCATTTCGCAAGAGCGGTTCCTCCTGCTCTTGGATTTTCCTTTCAAGATGTCTCCTTAATGTAAGATTATGCTCGAGGAAGAAGCTCTGCCTAAAGATGCTTAGCCAGGGAGGCTAATGCTGCCTCGAAAATGTTCATCTTCTAATTTGAACAAGAGGACGTCCTTTGAAATGCGCCCTCAAAGAATCGCCTGGAGTGAACAAACATTCGAAAGATGTTGCATAATTCCAGGAGAATAGAACTGCCTCATTCTGATCCCTTTTAAAGAAAAGAAAAGAAAAAAATGTGTACCGTATACATAAATATATTTTTTAAACACCTTGAGACGGATGCTTGCAAGCCTCAAGCATATGATCTGTCGTTGGGTGAAGGGAAGGCACTTTCATACGAGGACAGACATTAAAACATTACATATGTAGGCGATTGGTAATACTACATATATTCAGGTAAGAGAGAGAGAGAGAGAGAGAGAGAGAGAGAGAGAGAGAGAGAGAGAGAGAGAGAGAGAGAGAGAGAGAGAGAGAGAGAGAGAGAGAGAGAGAGAGAGAGAGAGAGAGAGAGAGAGAGAGAGAGAGAGAGAGAGAGAGAGAGAGAGAGAGAGAGAGAGAGAGAGAGAGAAACAGAGAGAGAGAGAGAGAGAGAGAGAAAGACAGAGAGCGAGTGGAATGAAAGAAACACACAACACCCCTCCCCCCTCCCCCTCCTAAGCCTCCGCAATCAACCAAGAGAGCGAGGGCAAGAGACAAGGAGCAAGGAGCGGCGGCCAAAAGGAAGGAGGAGGCAGCGAGGGAGGCATCGACGGAGGAGCAATTAC
>BOPN01000006.1:801957-811957 GCA_017312705.2 Penaeus japonicus | reverse complement strand
TATTTGCAAAGTGAGATAAGGAACAGTACTTCCATGTTTAATTTCTAATCGGCATATTTATCTTAAGTTATAATCATATACAGTACTATAGCCTTTATATGTGCTATTGTATTAAAGTATACACTATACTGTATCTGACTTATCTACACATTGTTAAAAGATTAGGCAATAAAGTCTATATTTCTATTCTTATATGTATAGCATACCTCCCTAACGGGGTCCGGGAGGAGAGTCATGCATTCATATCAATGCGGCATTGCATTATTCTGTCATATCTTACCATATGTATTATAGTAAAGTTATATGATGCAAATCTATATTACTCATGAAAGCTAAACTTCTGAACATAAAAGGTCAAACCTTTCTCCTTTTCTATTAAACAATCTTAAGTTGAATTCTTTGTCAGCTATATTAAGTTTTTAATCACATAATGTGTACATACATATATGTACATTTATACTTATATATATGCATATTCATATATATATATATATATATATATATATATATATATATATATATATATACAGGTATGTATATTTACACACATACATATATGTACATATATACTTATATATATATATATATATATATATATATATATATATATATATATATATATATATATATATGTATATATATATATATATATATATATATATATATATATATATATATATATATATATGTATATAAATATCTTCTTCTTTCGGCTGCTCCCATTGGGGGGTCGCCACAGTGGATCATCTTTCTCTCTCATTTGTGATCCACATAGTAGTGTGTGTGTGTGTGTGTGTGTGTGTGTGTGTGTGTGTGTGTGTGTGTGTGTGTGTGTGTGTGTGTGTGTGCACGTGTGTGTGTATACATATGTATATATATACATATATATGTATATATATATATATATATATATATATATATATATATATATATATATATATATATATAATATTATATATATATATATATATATATATATACATATATATATACACATACATATATATATATATATATATATATATATATATATATATATATATATATATATATATATACATATATATATATATATATATATATATATATATATATATATATACATACATATATATATATATATATATATATATATATATATATATATATATATATATATATATATATATATATATATACGTGTGAGTGTGTGTGTGTGTGTGTGTGTGTGTGTGAGTCTGTGTGTGTGTGTGTGTGTGTGTGTGTGTGTGTGTGTGTGTGTGTGTGTGTGTGTGTGTGTGTGTGTGTGTGTGTGTGTGTGTGTGTGTGTGTGTGTGTGTGTGTGTGTGTGTGTGTGTGTGTGTGTGTGTGTGTGTGTGTGTGTGTTCATACACACCAATGCCAGTATCCATAAACGTATAAACTCAAGACATTTGTTGAGAGGCTTCGTGTTTGCATGTGAATATCCACGTGTGTATGTTCACGTGTGCATGTGCGTGTGTATGTCCCTGTTACCAGGTCCAATTATATGCGCGTATATATGCTTGTCTTAAACCGGGCCGAACGGAGCTGCTTCATCACATATTCATAATCCCAATTATCGCCAGGTAACAGGTGATGGTGATAAACCCTTCATCTACACACTAGACCAGGTAAAGTCGCGTCTACATTCGCCTTCTCATCGTAAACAATCTTAATTGCTTATTGACTGGAGAGAGAAAAAAAATATTTCGTGTTGACGAGACGAGCATTGAAAACTTTTGCCCTTCATCTTCGCGCAGAAGATAACGAAGGAGAGAGAGAGGAAAAGGCGCGGATGAAAACAACAGGACAAAGACGCCGATCGACTTCTCTTCTTCTCCTTCGTCTTTTTCCTCTTCCATTTTTTTCTCTTCTCTTCTCAGGGCACAGAACGAAGGCGGAGGTGCCGAGAAGCTGTAAAACAATCAGCTGGGACTCGCCGTGTCGCCGCTGACTTTAACGGGCGTGAATATGTTGCTGTGCTATCTGATCTACACAACGGCGCAGGCGTAAGGTGTTCTTCTCGCATTTGGGTTTGGAGAACAGAGAACAATATTTCCCTACAGCCTACAGAGACTTTCCAAAGGAGAGCTTTATTCTTTTTTTTCTTTGCCCATGTCCCATACAATGCCCAAGAGAATGCGCAAGATGTCCACCTATGCAGATAAAGTTACAAATGTGCGGCTTGCAGGTGTGCAATATACCCTCAACACAAGTCCAGTGCTGGCGGAGTAAGGAGAAAACGCGCCTCGCTTAATATTCAATGCGCGAGAGGGTGTCCAAGCCAATTCCCTCGCCTTGATTCGTACTAAAAGCAAATCTAAGCAGTAGCTGACACGCGCGCACGGAATAAAGTCAAGTGAAAAGCAGGCTAAAATCGGAGAGATGAAGCCATTGTCAATCCCTGCCTTTCCTTCGACGTCATCCGACACGAGGTGAAAATTTCCATATCACATTTCCTGATGGTCGTTTGGACTTGTCTGTTGTCACAGTCACCTACCTCTCAGCACGGAGGCATTTATGCCACGCTGAATTTGCCGGACTTCGTGAGGTGCGGAGGCGGCCGGCCGGGGAGGGGAGGAGGAAAGGGGATGGAGGAGGGGGAGTGGGGGGCATGGCGTTGGTACAGGTTTAAACAGGCTTTTGGGCTGACGTAGCTTCGGGGAAAACGCTGCTCTGCGGCCGCACGGTGAAGAAGTTGTGGAACTCGTTGTTCGCAGAGGAAATTACGTTCGGAATTGAGTGATTTCCTAAACGTTCTCTCTCTCTCTCTCTCTCTCTCTCTCTCTCTCTCTCTCTCTGTCTTTCTCTCTCTCCCTCCCCCCTCTCTCTCTCTCTCTCATTCTCTCTCTCTCTCTCTCTCTCTCTCTCTCTCTCTCTCTCTCTCTCTCTCTCTCTCTCTCTCTCTCTCTCTCTCTCTCTCTCTCTCTCTCTCTCTCTCTCTCTCTCTCTCTCTCTCTCTTTCTCCCTCTCTCTCTCTCTCTCTCTCTCTCTCTCTCTCTCTCTCTCTCTCTCTCTCTCTCTCTCTCTCTCTCTCTCTCTCTCTCTCTCTCTCTCTCTCTCTCTCTCTCTCTCTCTCTCTCTCTCTCTCTCTCTCTCTCTCTCTCTCTCTCTCCATCCCTCCCTCCCTCTCTCTCTCTCTCTCTCTCTCTCTCTCTCTCTCTCTCTCTCTCTCCCTCTCTTACTCCCCCTCACTCTTACGCGCACTCACAAACATACACTCTCTCTCTCTCTCTCTCTCTCTCTCTCTCTCTCTCTCTCCCTCTCCCTCTCTCTCTCCCTCTCCCTCTCCCTCTCTCTCTCCCTCTCCCTCTCCCTCTCCCTCTCTCTCTCTCTCTCTCTCTCTCTCTCTCTCTCTCTCTCTCTCTCTCTCTCTCTCTCTCTCTCTCTCTCTCTCTCTCTCTCTCTCTCTCTCTCTCTCTCTCTCTCTCTCTCTCTCTCCCTCTCCCTCTCCCTCTCTTCCTCCCCCTCACTCTCACGCGCACTCACAAACATTCATAGAAGGAAAAAAAAAGAGGAAAATAAATTTATCCGCACAGCTTGAGAGTCCATATGGTAATGCCTAACTAGACCACGATAATGATGATGAATATGCAACAACGAGATCCTAAAGCATTTTCTCCCCTCGCCACACTGTAGGATACTCTCCTCCCTCCCTCCCCCCTCCCCCCCCCCCCCCTCCCACCCCCGACCCCCCCTACTCGCAAAATCATTCCCTCAACTCCGAAATCGTCCGCATGAAAGGACGAGACGGAATGAAACCTCGGGGGACTGTGTACCTAATATGCATATCTGATAATCACTGTATGAATTTCGTATCAGTGTAGTCATTGCATCCTTTGCTAGCCCCCCTCCCTCCTCCTCCTCCTCCTCCTCCTCCCCTCTTCCCCTCACCTTTACCCCCTTCTCCTACCCTCTTCCCCTTACCTTTACCCCCCTCTTCCTCTGCCTCCTCTTTCTCCTTTTTCTTCTTCCTTTTCTTTTGTTTTTTCGTCTTCTTCTCCTCCTTCTCTGACTTCTCTTTCTTCTTCTTCTTCTCTTCCTCCGACTCATTTTTCTTCTTCTTTTTCTTCTCCGACTCCTCTTTCTTCTTCTTCTTCTTCTTCTTCTTCTTCTTTTCCTTTTTCTTCTTCTTCTTCTTCTCCTCCTCCTCCTCCTCCTCTTCCTCCTCCTCCTCCTCCTCCTCCTCCACCTCCTCCTCTTCCCCCGATCCTCCTAATCCTACGGCCATTACGGACGCCAATATCCTAATAACTGGACAATCAATCAATCTGTCGCTTTTCAATCAAGGATCTAACCTCCACCGGGACCAGTTGCCAGACATCAATTTAATGGCGATTCTACGACGGGAGTTTATCGACTGAACATGTCATGATTCATGCGGCGAAGAAGGCGAATGTAAAGTGTAATGATTCATGTTGGAGTGAAACGAATGACGTTGAAGTGTGACGTATCATGTTGGAGTGGAATTAATAATGTTGGAGTGAAAAAATAATGTTAAAGTGAAAAAAGTCATGTTGTAGTGGAATTAACAATGTTGGAGTGGAATTAATAATGCTGGAGTGTCATAAATTATGTTGGAGTGGAATTAATAATGTTGGAGTGAAAAAAATAATGCTGGAGTGAAAAAAAAATCTTTTTGGAGTGAAAATAATCATGTTGGAGTGAGAAAATAAAATCATATTGGCGTGAAAAAAATAACGTTGGAGTGAAATTTATCATGTTGGAGTGGAATTAGTTATGTTGGAGTGAACTGAACCATGTTGGTGCTCGAAGGCGGTTTATGTCATGCCCCAGTACAGTAATATTCCTAATCCTTATATCATGGTCGTGAATGACTGAACTAAATAACACAGGTAAATAGACCCAAATGCATACATACATGTAAATACATGTATACATATATTGATGCGTGTGTGTGTGTTGTCTGTGTGTGTGTGTGTTTGTGTATATGTGTGTGTGTGTGTGTGTGTGTGTGTGTGTGTGTGTGTGTGTGTGTGTGTGTGTGTGTGTGTGTGTGTGTGTGCGCGCGTGCGTGCGTGTTAGTGTCGACAGAGAGAAACACATCAACGATACTAATAATTCATGCAGTTTATTTGGGTCCAGTGTTCATTCTTAAAAAAAAAAAAAAAAAAACTCTTAAAATTCGGCAATCACTCACGCAGTTCTATATTCGGTGATTTACTCCCCGCACAAAGACCATGCATACATTAACTACCAATGGCTCCATCCAACACTGGCAAAACCCTTCATTTGTTATTCAAAACACTGCATAACAACCGCAGTGCTTGCCTGAATACCCCCTCCCCCCCCCCCCCCTCTCCAAGCAAAGACATCCCCTTACAATACCCCCCCTCCCCCCTTCTCCTCCTCCTCGGATTCTCCTCTTTCTCCTTCCACCTCCGCTTAATCCCCCTATCCCCCACACCCCCACTACCCCCCCACACCCAACCCTCCACCCACACTCCCACTTTCTGCTTCTCTATCATCTCTTCCCTTCGCCTTCTCGTCATCTTCTTTGTAACGCTTTTCTTATTTCTCTATTATTTCCTCTTTATTCACTCTTATACACCTTCCCCCATTCACTTTCTCCCTGATGCCTCTCCTCCTCTTTGGTTCTAGCTCCTCTTCCTCTTCCTCACCCTCTTTGATTCCGTTTTCACCCTCTTTAATTCTCCTCTCACCCTTTTTATTCCCCTCTCACCCTCTTTGATTCCCCTCTCACCCTCTTCTATTCCTCTCTCACCCTTTTTATTCCCTTCTTTCCCTCCTATTTTATTCCCCTCTCACCCTCTTTTATTCCCCCTCTCACCCTCTTTTATTCCCCTCTCTTTTTGCATATCGATTTCTTGGTCTCTTTCAACATCGAGTTCGGGGTCTTATCAGCTCCTGCCATATCGTAAAATGGTGACTTTGATACGATAACTCGACGGCTGTCCGTACGCACGCTGGTCTCTTAACTGGATTAAATTGATCAAATGAATCCATGGAGGAAACCGTATAGAAGGGGAAAATACGTACGAGTCGAGATATCTGTGTATCTGTTGCTTTCATCTTAGGGTATCTTAATTAGTATTTATCTGTATCACACACGTGGACTGATGCCCCACATAATCATATACTTAAGGACATCACTGCATACAAACATATAGTTAGATTAGCTAGATAACTAGCTAACTAGATATATAGGGTAGGTATATATAGAGAGATGGATAGAGAGAAAGGGACACACACACACACACACACACACACACACACACACACACACACACACACACACACACACACACACAAACGCACACGAAACACACACACACAAACAAACAAACACAAGAACAGATGCACATGCACTTATTTCTATACAGAAACAGCTGTAATAACAATACTAAACTGCAGCTACAGCAACATCTAATGAACGAAGATGATGCTAAAAATGATAACGAATAACATTGGTAATTAAAGCAATAATACTAATGAAATTGATAATGATAATGATGAAAGAAAAGATGATGATAATAATAATGATAATAATAGTAAGAGTCATTATCATTATCTTTATCATTATTGGTACAAAAAATAACTATTTTTTGTATAGTAATAACTATTACCAGTGAGTTTTCCTTCATTATTTATCTCAACAACAGCAAAAAAACAACAACAAAAAAAACAATAACATTAATGGTGATTGTAATGCGAATGATAATAACAAAAACAGTAAATGAACCAAATATCTTAGCGCTGATAATGGATATACAACCTTAAAGGGAAGAAATTACACAGTACTTCACCAGCAGCCATAATAAATATTTCTACCAAAGTGTTGCTTGATGAAAGTCATCCGATATATTAACGGAGAATACATTACGAAATGAAACATAAGTCGTTTTTCAAGGTTCTTTTCTACTAATCATAAATAACTCTAAATTCTCTAAACACGCAATTGGCTACGATTCTTCAATGAACCCCTATCTTTCCGATTGTGCAACATCTGAGCAGCGTACTTCCCGAGGCAATCTGCACTTTAATTGTGATAGACTCATTCATCAGTCTCGGGAGGAGGAGCAAGCGTCCTCGCTGACTCGGCTGACGGGCACTTTGTCGCCGCGTGAGAATACAAAGGATTTTGGGTCAGCTGATGCCGGTCTGTGTGGCGGCAGGGGGGGGGGGGGGTGGCGAGGGAGGATGTGGCGGAGATGAATGTGAAGTTTGATAATACTTGGAAAGATTAAGATGTAAAAAAAAGCAGGTCCTACATAAGGTATAACTTCCCGTCGAGTACAGAAAGAGTAAAGTAAAATCCTGCGCCTGGAATACCCGCCCGACTGCAGCTCGGGCCACACGATAAAGAATCACATAGAATCATCTGTTTTGACTCCGAAACTTTTATCAGCGTCGGCAGCCTGCTGTGATCCCAAGCACCTGTTAGGAAAAGAAATAAACATGCTACATGAAGCGCTCTCGAGATGCTGCTTCGAGATAAGAACCGAAGAAATACTACTGTGATGACTAGCTGGTCATCAGGAAAGCTTTGCAATATATATCAAAGCAAACGTACTTTTTGACTTCTAGTACGTCAAATTACAGTCCAAAAACGTGTACACAAAGACGCATAGTGCGCATTTCAGAAAGCATTTTTATAAGCACTGAATCGACAAACTAAATATACACTCAGCCATAATATTGATATGAAACAAATGCACTGGAAAGAATTTCTAGTTTTACTTATTAACAAGCCCTCCTCAACTCGTGCTTGGTCGATGTACAAACTTAAGATATATATATATAATATATATATATATATATATATATATATATATATATATATATATATATATATATATATATGTATATATATGTATATATGCATATATATATATATATATATATATATATATATATATATATATATATATATATATATATATATATATATATATATATGTATATATATATATATATATATATATATATATATATATATAAAGAATTATTTTCAAAAGACTAAGCCAAATACCATACCTTTTAATAAACTGACGCTTTATTTCTGACTGACCAGCTGACGCAGTCGAGAGAGGCGGATAAAACCCTTCGCCGCAAAGATAGAATATGATATTAAGACTGACCTTTTGAGTGACGCTTTTATAACCTGACCATTTTCCCTTCACGATATGCCTTATACTATCATATATATATATATATATATATATATATATATATATATATATATATATATATATATATATATATATATATATATATATATATATATATATATATATATACATATACATGTGTGTGTGTGTGTGTGTATGCATGTGTATGTGTGCATGCGTATGTGTGTGTGTGTGTGTGCGTGTGTATGTGTGCGTGTGTATGTGTGCGTGTGTATGTGTGCGTGTGTATGTGTGCATGTGTATGTGTATGTATGTGTGCGTGTATGCCTGTATGCATTGACTTACACACAAAAACAAATACAGAAGGCATGACTTGCCAGACCAAACCCATCTGTTTACGGCCGTGCTTCATAGACACAACGCTTCCCCCCCTCCTCCCCCACTACCCCCCACCTTCACTCCTCTTACCCCTTACCCCCACCCCCTCCGCTCTCCCCTGCATGAGGAATGGGTTGCACTTTACAATGTGTTTAAACCAAGGAAAAACTAGGCGCTTGAAACCGGTTTGTTCTCGTGCGGGGGTGAAGAAACTACATTTGGGGTTCTCCGTCTCGCTCCCTCTCGCCCACTCTCGCTCACTCTCTCGCTCACTCTCTCGCTCCACTGCTCTCACCCCTTTCATAGGTGCGCATGTGCGGGTATGTACATATATGGACGTCCTCATGTAAGCGCGTGTAGTTTGTGTGTATGTGTTTATAAGTATATGTTCACACTCACACAAACACACACCCTTATATGTATGTTTGTGTATATATATATATATATATATATATACATACACACACACATACACATACACATACACATACACACACACACACACACACACACACACACATATATATATATATATATATATATATATATATATATATATATATATATATATATATATACATGCATATACATGAATCACCAAACACAGACACAATAACGTGCACAGCACAGATATAATAAAAAAAAATGCCACAGTAAGAAAGAACAAACTCGCGACATTTCGCACTTTTAAAGAAAGTTCCTCATCAGGCGTAAGCATTTCAAAAAATAGACAGTTTCCTTTTTTAAATTGCTTTAGACTGATGAAGAACTTTCTTTAAAAGTTCAAACGTCACGAGTGTTTTTTATACAAACTCACACAATCATACAAATACACATATGCATATATATGTATGTATGTATGTATATATATATATATATATATATATATATATATATATATATATATGTGTGTGTGTGTGTGTGTGTGTGTGTGTGTGTGTGTGTGTGTGTGTGTGTGTGTCTGTATGTGTGTTACGAATGATCATAATAATATCTACAAAATACCAATACTGTTAGTATTACGACTAACAAAATCATTAGTATTACCAATGTTAATATTAACATCATTAATGATTATATCAGTATCAGTAATACTACTAATATCACTACTACTACTACTACTACTATTACTTCTTCTATTATTACTACTGCTACTATTACGACAACTACAACTAAAATCATTGTGAGGGTGTCATTTTCATTCACGTTAAAATATTCCATGTGGTTATCAATCTACGCTTTTAATAAAGCACTTCATCAATCATTGATCTTCTAAAATAAAAAATATGGCTATCAGATGCCAAAAAAGGCAAGAGAACACAAGAAAATAGTGTTAATATCGTGACCATAAGAAGATATACGAGTTACCGCTGAAAAGATAAACCGTTTCGTTTTCTCTCACTTCCCGAGACAGAGTGTTCAGGGTAAACTATAGTATTATTATTTTTATCCTTTTCTTTTTTATTTTTATTTTAATTGTGACACATAATGATATCCATAATAAGTGG
>BOPN01000006.1:791957-796957 GCA_017312705.2 Penaeus japonicus | reverse complement strand
GCGACCCCTCCCTCTCTGTCTGTCTGTCTCTCTCTCTCTCTCTCTCTCTCTCTCTCTCTCTCTCTCTCTCTCTCTCTCTCTCTCTCTCTCTCTCTCTCTCTCTCTCTCTCTCCCTCTCCCTCTCCCTCTCCCTCTCTTCCTTCCCCAAAAACCCTCTTTTCCTCTCCTCACCCTCTTCCTTCGCCTCCTCCTTCCCACACACAAAATCCTCCTCAAGATGCATAGGAAGGGGGAGGGGAAGGGGGGGTCCGTGGGAGGGAGGGGGGTAGGTTAAACGAGGTCATTTCCACGGCCTAATCCCCTTATTACGATAGTGTCCCCTTGGTGGTGAGTGACCTCTCCCCCTGGCGGCCGAAAATCTCATCTGAAAACGAAAAAAGAGAAAAGTATACGAAGAAAAGAGAAAATGAAACGAAGAAGAGAGAAAATGAAACGAAAAAAAGAGATTAGGAAATGAAAAAAGAGAAAATGGAACGAAAAAAAGAAAATGAAACGAAAAAAAGAGATTAGGAAATGAAAAAAGAGAAAATGGAACGAAAACAAGAGAAAATGAAACTAAAAAAAGAAAATTTAACGAAAATAGAGAAAAGCAAACAAAAAAAGAGAAACGAAAAGGAAACGAAAAAAAGAAAAGGAAACGGATAAATGAGAAAAGGATACGAAAAAAAAGAAAAGAAAAGGGAATGAAAAGGAAAGGAAACGAAAAAAAAAGAGAAAAAAAAGAAAAAAAGAGAAAGAAAGATTGAGGAACAAGAAAAAACGGATTAAATTGATTAACGCTTCATTCGAGCGTTAAGTTGCTAATTTATTTTGGGTAATTGTCTTCGTGTTCGTGTATTTGTCTGCTTGCTTCCATGCGTGTTTGTTATTTGTTTTTTGGTATGCGTGTGTTGCTATACAAGTGTGTGTGTGAGGGACAGAGAGAGAGAAAGAGAGAGAGAGAAAGAGAAAGAGAGAGAGAGAGAGAGAGAGAGAGAGAGAGAGAGAGAGAGAGAGAGAGAGAGAGAGAGAGAGAGAGAGAGAGGGAGAGAGAGAGAGAGAGAGAGAGAGAGAGAGAGAGAGAGAGAGAGAGAGAGAAGGGAAGTGTTAGTAAGTGCTATTTCATTTCCGATTTGCACCTAAAGCATTTTTCCCACGCGTTACGAGCCCAAGTGTGCATTTGATTCTCGTTCCATCACGGAGGAGTTCAGCGACCAATTTGCTGCATTTGTTGCATTCTGACCTGTCTTTCAAATCAATATTCTTGCTCGACAAGACCTTGACTGCTTTTCTTGTGCTTGCTCGCCTTGGATTGGTTTCCATTTTTTATTAGAAGGTGAAGCTGCATGTTGAAAAAAAAATGCTCGCATGTTAACAATTTCCTGTTCTTCCATTTGTCAGCAAACGAGAATCCCTGTTAGAAATTTCCTCTGGCTATAGCGTCGTTCATCTATCTAATGAATCTTCGTATCTCTCTACGATGAAAAAAAAAAGAAAAAAAAAAAAAAAATGTGGAAAACATCCCTTTCTCTCATCCTCGTGAACAAAATACGTGCTTCGAGAATTTGCTTTTTTCCGCAAGGACAATAAATGACTGAAACAAATGCAAAAAACTAGAAGACATCTATGTCTTATTTCCTCCACGATAAAAAAATAATAATAATGCTCCGTTTTCCTACAGAGGTAGCGTCGTATACTTAGTTTATGTTTGTTTTGTTGTCTTGTTTCGATAGCTTTTAATCATCAGCTTTATAAATCAAACATCAGTAGTTCATCTATAATAAAAAATAAAACAGGTTTAAGATCAGAAAATATTATTTACATGTTTGTTTGTTTTTAAATCTAATTCCATAGTCTATGTCATAAGACATAACAATATATTTTAGCAAGCAATTGAGGTTTCTTTTATTTCTGAGATTCATTTGCTTGTCAATATATCCCTTTTTTAATTTACCTGATTATTTCAATATATTTGTGCTCTGCAGTATTGTTTTTTCTACATGTATCTCAAGGAAAAGGCTGCATCACTCCTACACAATTTGACCTGGGTAGAAAGGAGGCGGAGCTAAAAGGTGACACAAAAGTTAGCCAACCAGGTTGCTGTATAGCTTTTTGGAGAATTACCTGTATATTTCATTCGGTTTCACTTTAAGTATCAAAAGTAAAACAGAAATTCTGTTTCTACATTCAAGATTTTATAACAAAATCAACTCTTAATAAATGAATTCTTAATTTTATCACTTCTATCACTATGGCTAACTACCTTACAGTGTTTGAGGAACTGCTAAGTTTAACCCTACAACTGAACAGTAAAACAAACCTCCATATGTTTTTCCCACGAGAAAATCCATAACTCTATAATACATACATATATATATATATATATATATATATATATATATATATATATATATATATATATATATATATATATATATATATATTGTAAGGTTTCAAAAAATAATGGAACAACTAAGCTCAACACATGGAAAAACACCAGCTTTCTTCTCAACATGTAAAAAACATCCTGTTTTTTTGCCACAAGTTGCTAGTTATTTTCTTACATGAAAAAAACAACAACAATGAAACAGTCATAAGCGACGAATTCTAGTCTCTTACAAAGATTCCCTTTTATTGGAACCGAAAAAAACAGAATGCAATGAACCGAAGGTATCCCTTTTCTTCTCCTTCAAACGAAAAAAAATCCTACATGACGAATCCTATTCTCTAACAAGGATCCCATATAAAAGGACAACCCCCCTCCCCCCCTCCTCAAAAAAGATACAAAAGAAAGAAATGCAGCGAAGCGAGGGACATCCCTTTTCCTCCTGTGTCACTCGAAGGGACCCTCGTGCCAGTCTAATAAATCCGTGTTACATAAGGTCCTTACTTTGAACAACCGATTCAATATCATTTAAAGGAATATGCACAGTATATAGCAGCGTCGATGAGTTTATGAGTTGGAAGAAAGAGACGCGAAGGAGAAGGAGGATGAGGAGTAGGAGGTCGTTGGAGAAGGTGGAGGAGGAGGAGAAGAAAAAGAAGGAGAAGAAGAAAAGGGGGATGAAGAACAGGAAGAAGAGAAGAATGAAAAGGAAGAACAAGAAGAAGGAAGCGGAAGACGAGTAGAAAGACAGATAAGGAACGGAGAAAGAGACAAAGCGGAAGAAGAAGAAGAAAAAAAAAAAAAAAGAAAGAGAAAGAAAAGAAGACGAAAAAGAAATAAAAGGAAGCCCAAAATCTCCCAAACGACAAACGAGAAAAAAAATAATCCTTCCAGTACCAACAAAAAGGGAAAAAAATAGAAAGAAAGATCAAAGAAACGAAAAGGAAGATAAAAAGTGCGGAGGAAGCGTCACCCTTCACCTCGTCAAGCTCCAAACACGGTCATTGGATCTCTCTCCAGGATCGTAGGCAATCAGGTCCTATCAGCTGCGAGGTCATCCAGGGTCATGTGGCGTCTCTGTGATGCAGGGAGTTTGAAGTGCTTTCTTCCTTCGGGAACTTCCTTCTTTTTTCTTTATTCTTCATACTTTTTTTTTTTTTTTTTTTGCTATTATTATCATTTATTAGCACTGTCGCTATTATCATTTATCATCTTTATCGTTTATCATTATCATCTTTGTCATTCATCATCACCGCCATTCTTCTTATTATTTTTCTTTGACATTATTATCCTTATAATTATCTGCATGTATCATTATTTCTAGTATTATCCAGAATATCAATTTTTATTCTTCTGCATCTTCTTAAGATTTTTTTTTCTTTTTTTTTCTTATTTGTGTAATTATTCTCTCAATTATTTAAAAAAATTTTTTTTTCTTCCTGATTTCTTATACCTCTCTTCTCTCGATGGTTTGCATTCCTTTTCTTCCTACTTCTGATTTTATCATGAAAGGTTATGCGTTCAAATGAACTCTTTATTGGTTCAATCTCCTTTCATCCCGTTGTCTTCGTGAAAGTTCTCTCTTACTTTCTTTATCTTTTCTCTTTCTTTCTTTCCTTCTCTATCTCAGTCTCTTATTTCTCTATCCAATCTCCTTTCTTTAGTCCACTTCTCTATTTCTTCCCCTTTCTTCTACCTTCGCTTTCTCCCTCCTCCCTTTCACCTCTTTGTCTTCACTGTTCTCTAATTCTTCCCCCTCCCCCCCTTTTCATTTCTCTCTCTTTTCCTTTCTCTATTCCTCTCTCTTCCTATTTCTCGATCTATCTTTCTCACCTTTCTTGATATCCCCCTATTATCTCTCTCTCTCCCACTTTTACCCTTCTTTTTCACATTTCTCCCTCTTCCTGTTTCAATATATCCCCCTCTTTCACGCAATACCCCCGCCCCCCCCAAAAAAAAAAAGAAAAAAAAAGTCCCAACCAAAATTAACGCAGTGGCCATATTGCAACAAACCTCTTGATGAGAATGCAATCAAACGCCATTTCTTTGCCGCCGCCAACGCTGCCACCACTTGCATTTTGCTTCCGCCAGCCTGGCATCTAATTTCAGTGCAACCGAAGTCCGCGAATTAGCCACATATCCTGAGTAATGAGAGGAGAGTGATCAAGTAATTAAGTATTTAATGAGTCCTCCCGGAAAATAGATGGGGTTTTTAAAGTTTTTGAAGTGTGTCGGATCCTTGCGGCTTAGAGGGGAGTGGTGATTACTTTGTAAGAAGGAAGGGAGGAAAGAGAGAGAGAGAGAGAGAGAGGGGGGGGGGGAGAGAAAGAAAGGGTGTGAGTGTATATATTTATATGTGTGTGTGCGTGTGCGTGCGTGAGTGCCTGCGCGTGTGTGGGTGTATGTGTGCATGTGTGTATCCGGGTGGTGTACGCGCGTGCCATACATGTCCGTTTACACATCAAACACATCAACAAAACATACATAAAAGCATGCAGGCCGTTCGCTCCAGACCCCTGAAGCCTTATATCATAATATTTTCAGTAAACGGACATGATTTAAGGCTCGGGGCGGGAGGATGCTCAGCACGAAGATAAATGGGTTGTTTTGGAAGCAGCCTTTTTGGGGCACGAGA
>BOPN01000006.1:766957-776957 GCA_017312705.2 Penaeus japonicus | reverse complement strand
CCTCTCCAAGTTTCCGCAACTATCCGAGAAAATCTAGAAAATTGGAGACATATAAGTTTTCAATGTGAACAGCGGATTATGAAAACACTGATGGTTCTCATGAATTGCTTAATAGAGAGAGAGAGAGAGAGAGAGAGAGAGAGAGAGAGAGAGAGAGAGAGAGAGAGAGAGAGAGAGAGAGAGAGAGAGAGAGAGAAACAGACAGAGCAATGGATAGACAGTAAGCCACAGATATCCAGTTGCGACATCGAGTCCCTGTCATCTAGAATGAAATGTTGCAATGCTAAAGACCGCATCCAACTCCGCAACTGACAAGCGAATTTAGAGTTGAGGAGGACGGAACTTCTGACTGTCGCTCCAACTTCCGCTCGCTTGCCCAATCACACAGCCATATCATAATCCAAGCAAATCTGTCTCATCTTAGGGCCGTTTAGCATCAAGAGACAACGTTTGCTTGGAGGGAAGTTGTATTGTGTTGCGCTTGATGCAGAACACTTTATCAAGACTTTATTCGTCATTCTAGGAGCCTTGATTCCCAAACTATGGTACGTGCAACTCTTAGGGACGCAAAAGGTGATCACTGGGTTTGGTCAAGGAATAAATATGTAATCGCCGAAGAATTATCCATGTTTCATGTAGAAATATAAAACATATAATTTACTGACACTATCATAGGAATAGAAAATGTAACTAAAGTACGTTATACGCACTCAGCTGAGTGAAGTTGAACCTTAGGCGAGCACCGAGCACATCCATCCACTTCGTAGTTTACTTTTCGCTTAGTTTTGATCATTACCGTTGCGCCTGACACTTTGCATACACAAAATTCGCAACTAATGGACGAGAGAGAGAGAGAGAGAGAGAGAGAGAGAGAGAGAGAGAGAGAGAGAGAGAGAGAGAGAGAGAGAGAGAGAGAGAGAGAGAGTGAGAAGGCAAGAGAAAGAGAGAGAGAGGAAAAGAGAGAGAGGTAAAGAGAAAGAGAGAGAGGGCAAGAGAAAGAGAGAGATAAGGCAAGAGAAAGAGAGAGAAGGCAAGAGAAAGAGAAAGAGAGAGAGAGAAGGCAAGAGAAAGAGAGATAAAGGACAAGAGAAAGAGAGAGAGAGGAAAAGGTGAAGAGGGAGAGAAAGCGAGAACCCCGTCCGAATGAAACAGGGTAAGGGCGGACAGAGAACACATTCATGTTGTGTATTTTGGACCGAAATTGCCGCACTTAGTTACAATAGTTTTGTTAGTGTTTAATTAATGCGTGGATAACCTCTGTGGATACATTTTCTACTTTGGAATTATTCAATGTTTATTTCATTTTTGTACCAACGACATAGTTGCGGAAATCGTTACTACAACATAACACAAAGATTCTGAACTTCGCCACAGCAAAACCACAGCGGATATTACGAACTCCTCGACACACAACAAAAGAAAAGGAAGAGGCTACACTGATAAGAGAAATATCAAGCTCATTACGTATGGCAATCAACCTGAATCCACAGTATATAGTTTGTCTCAAGTCGTCATGTATATAGTATTTCCTTCATCATTATCATTTCCTTTATCTCTTTTTTTTATGTTTTCCATGTGTTATTGTATACGTGTATGTACAACAACTCCCAATGACCAACCAACGGACTTTTCTACAGCAACTGCTCGTGACACAAAAATTATCTTCTTTTTTCTCTCTCTCTCTAGCCTCCTGGAATTCTCTCCACCTAATTTTCGTAAGTTAATGAGATTTCTAAAAGTCAATTAACGACTTAATGTATGGATTAAAAGGGGGGAGGAAGGGGAAACTCGCCGCCAAAGGGCATAACAAGAGAAAAGGAACGTATTCAATAGGGTTCGCTGGAGGCTCATGTAATTCTACAGGATATTAGGCAGTGGCAGATGATAAGGACTTGGAAAGGCGTGTGGAAAATAGGAGTGAAAACGAAGAACTCCATGCAAAGAGAGAGAAGGAGGGAGAGAGAGAGAGAGAGAGAAAGGAGGGTGGGAGGGGGAGGGAGGGAGGGAGGGAGGGAGAGAGAAGCGATCGAGAAGAGAGAGAGAGAGAGAGAGAGAGAGAGAGAGAGAGAGAGAGAGAGAGAGAGAAAGCAACAAGCGATCGAGAAGAGAGAGAGAGCAAGAGATGAAAACTCATTTGGATATCAAGCTTCAAAATCACTCGCTTGAAGAAATTCCTCATGTGTGTATTAATGACCACACTCCATCAAGATATTACAATTGCATCAACCAAAATACGACGGCCATATTAGTCAAAATAATTCAACCAACTATTCTAGAAGATTCCAACATAATAGGCCATGGCCCGGGAGCTTCGCGGAGAAATTCTCGTTCAAACTCTCACTCGCGCTGATTAACAACCTTGTTGATTCTTTAATTAACCAAACAACCTTGTTCGTTAGGGGAGAAAATTTATGCATGTAGTCAAGATACAAAGGTCACGAGAGAGAGGCAGATGAGAGAGGGAGAGTGTCAGGACGAGAGAGGGAGAGGATTAGGACGCGAGAGGGAGAGGGTCAGGACGAGAGAGGGAAGGGATTAGGACGAGAGAGGGAGAGGGTCAGGACGAGAGAGGGAGAGGATTAGGACGCGAGAGGGAGAGGGTCAGGACGAGAGAGGGAAGGGATTAGGACGAGAGAGGGAGAGGGTCAGGACGAGAGAGGGAGAGGATTAGGACGCGAGAGGGAGAGGGTCAGGACGAGAGAGGGAAGGGATTAGGACGAGAGAGGGAGAGGGTCAGGACGAGAGAGGGAGAGGATTAGGACGCGAGAGGGAGAGGGTCAGGACGAGAGAGGGAAGGGATTAGGACGAGAGAGGGAGAGGGTCAGGACGAGAGAGGGAGAGGGTCAGGGCGAGAGAAAGAAAATCAACCAAATGAATAAAGATATTTGACAAATCAATCTCCAACATCCTGGCCTGGCCCCAAAAGGATCTGTTCTTGCAATGCATCATAAAAGAATCAACTCAGGATTTAAGATCATATAAGAATTAGAGCTGGAATTGTCACTCCAACCTACAGCCAGTCTAGAAGGAAATCAAATTCCCTTAATAGCGAATGTTTCAATAACTTTATTTATTGTGTCTTTGACCTTTGACCTATTTATTTTCAGTGACTTGATTGAGTTCTAACATCCTAACCTTTGACCAATCTTTTAAAATTTGACTTAACATTTTTGTGACTGTGTATGGCTTACGTCCGGGGGGGGTAATTTCACCCGTTTCAACACTGCGTATATAAATATAATGACGATACAACATCATTAATTATACTTTTCATCGCCACTTCAATTGCATAAACCATCCTCAGTACAGAGTAATCATCTTCATGGCCATCGTAATGACGTAAACTATCATAAGTACCTGCCTCCATCCACATTACACCCCATCACACTTGAATTCAAAACGTTTCTCTTATTCAAAAAACAAAAGAAAGAAGAAGAAGAAAAAAAACAACAACTTTGTATTGAATTCGACTCAATTCAAGTGCTGAAAGGTTTGCATTTCCTTCTCCACGGTTGAGACATGACTTCGAATCTCTAAACATTTCGCTGTAAACAAGTCTTTCGCCACACTTTCCGTTGTAAGGCTAAGGGTCCCGGTAAACTACACTGAACTAGTAAACAAGAAACGAGGCCTTTCGCGGGCAAACAATTCATTATAGTTATAAATAATTTTTGCAATCCGTTGTAGATACGGCTTTGATAAACAGCACAGCTTAGAAGATGTAGCATGCATTAGTCTCCGTAGACACCGTGTTAACATATTGCCCGATTCTCAATGCCTTTTGTCTACGCGCAATCTGCTTCTTCCATCTTTCTTGCAAGTTGCAAACGTGTCTTCGTCCACAATTTTTCAACTTGGACTAACAGCGTCGTCTACATTGCTTCCCACCAACAACATTTACGAGCAACAGAAGGATATGAATACCCCCCCCCCCTTCCCTCGCCTGCCTGCCTTCCCCCCTCCCCTGCCACTCCCCCTCTCTCTATCCCCTTTCATTTCCTGGAAAGAATAAGGAAAAACAAAAAACTTGTTTAGCCTATTTGCCTGATTGTCTGAATCCACGATTGCTTGCTTGCTTGCTTGCTTGCTTCTCCGATGGATGAAAAGGCTGCAAGACGATGGAGGAGGTCATATTGCAAGCTCGTAATTGATGGCTCGTCAATAACACCTTCGAGTAGGTTAGGTATTAGCCGACATTTTCACTTGAATGTTCCGTTCAATATATCATTTTTTTCATGTTGATGGGGTGGTGGGGAGGGGTATGAGGTAGCAAGATGTCGGCAAAGGAGAAAGCGTAAAAAATAATGAACATAACGGCTATGATACGTGAAGAGAGAAAGAGAGAGAGAGAGAGAGAGAGAGAGAGAGAGAGAGAGAGAGAGAGAGAGAGGGAGAGAGAGAGAGAGAGAGAGAGAGAGAGAGAGAGAGAGAGCGAGAGAGAGAGAGAGAGAGAGATAGAGAGAGAGAGAGAGAAAGAGAGAGAGAGAGAGACAGCGAGAGAGAGAGAGAGAAAGAGAGAGAGAGACGAGAGAGAGAGCGAGCGACGAGCGATTGAGACGAGAGAGAGAACGGGACAGAAGGAGCGGCTATGAGAAAAACGTCAGCCATTATCTGTGGAGAGTATAGTTCCATGCCGCTTCTTATCAGCTTTCTGTGGATTCTAAAGTCCATAATTAGAACTTTGTCGGGAGTTTGATTAAACCAAGTTTCTAGGGGATCTTCTTCTCTCTTTCTTTCTCTCTTCTTCTTCTTCTTCTTCTTCTCTTCCTCTTCTTCTTTCTTCTTCTTCCTCTTTCTTCTTCTTCTTCTTCTCCTTCTTCCTCTCTCTCTCTCCCTCCCTCTCTCTCTCCCTCTCTCTCTCTCTCCCTCTCTCTCTCTCTCTCTCTCTCTCTCTCTCTCTCTCTCTCTCTCTCTCTCTCTCTCTCTCTCTCTCTCTCTCTCTCTCTCTCTCTCTCTCTCTCTCTCTCTCTCTCTCTCTCTCTCTCTCTCTCTCTCTCTCTCTCTCTCTCTCTCTCTCTCTCTCCCTCTCCCTCCCTCCTCCCTCTCTCTCTCTCTCTCCCCTCCCTCTCCCTCTCTCTCTCTCTCTCTCTCTCTCTCTCTCTCTCCCCCCTGCCCCTCCCTCTCCCTCCTTCTCCTCTTCATCTTCTCCCTACCCTTCCTTCCTCTCTCTCTCTCTCTCTCTCTCTCTCTCTCTCTCTCTCTCTCTCTCTCTCTCTCTCTCTCTCTCTCTCACTCACTCTTTCTCTTGCTCAACATCTTTCTCTCACTATCTTTTGTCTTCTTTTTCTTTGTTTTTCCCCGTTTACTGCATTCCGTCTGTTTTCCTTTTTAATTTCTTCGTTTGTTTCTTTTTCTCCAATGAAGTTGCATCCAAGAGGCGATGAAGTAAATGGAAGAGAACTTGAAAGATGAGAAAATAGAACAATATCGGGGAAAAAACGTAAAGATGAACGAAGCTTTACATAATTTATGGGGAAGGTTGCCATAAAAGAAGAAAGTTGCCATAAAGAGTAAAAAGGAACGACTAGATATAAGTGAAAAAAATAAAAACAAATGACAAATAATTGAATAACTAGCAACACAGGTGTTAACGAAAGACAAATAAACAAACAAACAAAAAATGTGGAGAAAAAAAGGGAAAAAAATAGGAAAAAATAGTAAATAAGAAAATAATAGAGAAACCGTGACGAAGCTAACAGCCTATGAAAATTGGAAGCAGGTCGAATTGACACACAAAACAGTCCGAATGAAGATTGTGAGCCTAAATCGTGGCTGTATAAGAACCGTCGTATGATTATACTACTATTGCTAACATTCCCTTTTCTTGTAAAGATGATGTGCAACGACAAAATGACCATTGGAAGGGAAGGACACCCTATATAAGATGAGACAAAAGGACGAACAAGGACGCGTGAAATTCCTCCCCCCCCCACCCCCTCTCTAACCCTATCTCTACTATCCTACTATCCTACTACCCTCTCCCTACCAATACCCCTCCACCTTCATCCCTTTACCCTCTCCCCTCCCACCACCCTCCCCCTACCAATACCCCTCCAACCTCACCCTCACCCCTTTACCCTCTCCCCTCCAACCACCCTCCCCCTACCAATACCCCTCCAACCTCACCTCACCCTCCCACCCGCGACCCAACCCCCAACCCTACCCCAACCCCTTCAGCATATTTATATCAAGCTGCTGCTGATGATGCTGATGATGCTGAGTCGGCCCTACTGCTTCCGCTAGACCTACCGTGGATCAGGCACGTGGCTCCCCGGACCCACTTTGTTGAAGCCTTTGTTTAGCAGGCAGGGAGGGAGTGGAGGGAGAGGAGGGAGGGGAGAGGTGAGGGGAAGGAGAAGGCGAGAGGGAAAATGAGTGGGAGAGAGGGGGAGAACGAGAGGGAGAACGAGAGACTTTGGGAGTGAGGGAGAACGAAAGACATTGGGAGGGAGGGAGAACGAGAGATATTGGGAGGGAAGGAGAAGGAGAGGGGGGACGAGAGACATTGGGAGAGAGAGAGGGAGAATGGGAGGGGCTCCCGGTATCCGCTTTGTTGTGGCCTTTGTTTGGAGGGGAAGAGGGTGGGAGAGGGAAAGGAAGAGAGAAAGAGAGAGAGAGAGAAAGAGAGAGANCATGTAGTCAAGATACAAAGGTCACGAGAGAGAGGCAGATGAGAGAGTGAGAGGGTTAGGGCGAGAGGATTAGGACGAGAGAGGGAGAGGATTAGGGCTAGAGAAGGAGAGGATAAGGACGAGAGAGGGAGAGGATTAGGACGAGAGAGGGAGGGGGTCAGGACGAGAGAGGGAGAGGGTTAAGACGAGAGAGGGAGAAAATCAGGATGAGAAAGCGAGAAAGTCAGGATGAGAGAGAGATGAGGATAAGGACAACGCTCTACAAAATAATCACAATAATTATGATAGCCATAAGAATAACACAAACAGCAAAACAATACTAAACCACTGAAAACACAAATGGTGCAACACAATAATCAGCAAATCATCCCATTAAGAAAAAGATAAAAGTTAAAGAAAATCAACCAAATGAATAAAGATATTTGACAAATCAATCTCCTACATCCTGGCCTGGCCCCAAAAGGATCTGTTCTTGCAATGCATCATAAAAGAATCAACTCAGGATTTAAGATCATATAAGAATTAGAGCTGGAATTGTCACTCCAACCTACAGCCAGTCTAAAGGAAATCAAATTACCTTAATAGCGGATCTGTTTCAATAACTTTATTTATTGTGTCTTTGACCTTTGACCTATTTATTTTCAGTGACTTGATTGAGTTTTAACATCCTAACCCTTGACCTCTCTTTTAAAATTTGTCTTAACATCTATGTGACTGTGTATGGCTTACGTCCAGAGGGGTATTTCACCCGTTTCAACACTGCGTATATAAATATAATGACTATACAACATCATTAATTATATTTTTCATCGCCACTTCAATTGCATAAACCATCCTCAGTACAGAGTAATCATCTTCATCGCCATCGTAATGACGTAAACTATCATAAGTACCTGCCTCCATCCACATTACACCCCATCACACTTGAATTCAAAACGTTTCTCTTATTCAAAAAACAAAATAAAGAAGAAGAAGAAGAAAAAACAACTTTGTATTGAATTCGACTCAATTCAAGTGCTGAAAGGTTTGCATTTCCTTCTCCACGGTTGAGACATGACTTCGAATCTCTAAACATTTCGCTGTAAACAAGTCTTTCGCCACACTTTCCGTTGTAAGGCTAAGGGTCCCGGTAAACTACACTGAACTAGTAAACAAGAAACGAGGCCTTTCGCGGGCAAACAATTCATTATAGTTATAAATAATTTTTGCAATCCGTTGTAGATTCGGCTTTGGTAAACAGCACAGCTTAGAAGATGTAGCATGTATTAGTCTCCGTAGACACCGCGTTAACATATTGCCCGGTTCTCAATGCCTTTTGTCTACGCGCAATCTGCTTCTTCCATCTTTCTTGCAAGTTGCAAACGTGCCTTCGTCCACAATTTTTCAACTTGGACTAACAGCGTCGTCTACATTGCTTCCCACCAACAACATTTACGAGCAACAGAAGGTTATGAATACCCCCCCCCCCCCTTCCCTCGCCTGCCTGCCTTCCCCCCTCCCCTGCCACTCCCCCTCTTTCTATCCCCTTTCATTTCCTGGAAAGAATAAGGAAAAATAAAAAAAACTTGTTTAGCCTATTTGCCTGATTGTCTGAATCCACGATTGCTTGCTTGCTTGCTTGCTTGCTTCTCCGATGGATGAAAAGGCTGCAAGACGATGGAGGAGGTCATATTGCAAGCTCGTAATTGATGGCTCGTCAATAACACCTTCGAGTAGGTTAGGTATTAGCCGACATTTTCACTTGAATGTTCCGTTCAATATATCATTTTTTTCATGTTGATGGGGTGGTGGGGAGGGGTATGAGGTAGCAAGATGTCGGCAAAGGAGAAAGCGTAAAAAATAATGAACATAACGGCTATGATACGTGAAGAGAGAGAGAGAGAGAGAGAGAGAGAGAGAGAGAGAGAGAGAGAGAGAGAGAGAGAGAGAGAGAGAGAGAGAGAGAGAGAGAGAGAGAGAGAGAGAGAGAGAGAGAGAGAGAGAGAGAGAGAGCGAGCAACGAGCGATTGAGACGAGAGAGAGAGCAGGACAGAAGGAGCGGTTGCGAGAAAACGTCAGCCATTATCTGTGGAGAGTATAGTTCCATGCCGCTTCTTATCAGCCGTGGATTCTAAAGTCCATAATTAGAACTTTGTCGGGAGTTTGATTAAACCAAGTTTCTAGGGGGGATCTCTCTCTCTCTCTCTCTCTCTCTCTCTCTCTCTCTCTCTCTCTCTCTCTCTCTCTCTCTCTCTCTCTCCCTCTCCCTCTCTCTCTCCCTCTCCCTCTCTCTCTCTCCCTCTTTCGTCTCTCTCTCTCCCTCTCTCTCTCTTTCTCTTTCTCTTTCTCTTTCTCTTTCTCTTTCTCTTTCTCTTTCTCTCTTTCTCTTTCTCTTTCTCTTTCTCTTTCTCTTTCTCTTTCTCTTTCTCTTTCTCTTTCTCTTTCTCTTTCTCTTTCTCTTTCTCTTTCTCTTTCTCTTTCTCTTTCTCTTTCTCTTTCTCTTTCTCTTTCTCTTTCTCTTTCTCTTTCTCTTTCTCTTTCTCTTTCTCTTTCTCTTTCTCTTTCTCTTTCTCTTTCTCTTTCTCTTTCTCTTTCTCTTTCTCTTTCTCTTTCTTTCATCTTCTCCCTACCCTTCCTTCCTCTCTCTCTCTCTCTCTCTATATATATATATATATATATATATATATATATATATATATATATATATATATATCACTCTTTCTCTTGCTCAACATCTTTCTCTCATCTTTTGTCTTCTTTTTCTTTGTTTTTTTCCCCGTTTACTGCATTCCGTCTGTTTTCGTTTTTAATTTCTTCGTTTGTTTCCTTTTCTCCAATGAAGTTGCATTCAAGAGGCGATGAAGTAAATGGAAGAGAACTTGAAAGATGAGAAAATAGAACAATATCGGGGGAAAAAACGTAAAGATGAACGAAGGTTTACATAATTTATGGGGAAGGTTGCCATAAAAGAAGAAAGTTGCCATAAAGAGTAAAAAGGAACTACTGGATATAAGTGAAAAAAGACAAATAATTGAATAACTAGCAACATAGGTGTTAACGAAAGACAAACAAACAAAAAATAAAATATGGAGAAAAAAACAAAAAATACGAAAAAATAGTAAATAAGAAAATAATAGAGAAACCGTGACGAACCCAACAGCCTATGAAAATTGGAAGCAGGTCGAATGAAGCTTTCGTAATAATAATATAATCTTGCGAGGAGACTGATGATCTAATGAACGGAAAGGCAGCAATGTCGGAAGATTGTGAGCCTAAGTCGTGGCTGTATAAGAACCGTCGTATGATTATACTACTATTGCTAACATTCCCTTTTCTTGCAAAGATGATGTGCAACAACAAAATTACCATTGGAAGGGAAGGACATCCTA
>BOPN01000006.1:759457-761957 GCA_017312705.2 Penaeus japonicus | reverse complement strand
AGAGAGAGAGAGAGAGAGAGAGAGAGAGAGAGAGAGAGAGAGAGAGAGAGAGAGAGGTGAATAGATAGATAGATAGATGGATGGTCGAAGAGGCTTATGAAAGGAGGCTTAACCAGCTGGCGTTCAATAGGTAATCAAAGCTCCGATCAACTCGAAAACTCGATTAGGTGTTGACAGGCGAGGTAATCAAAGGGTGATCTGTGATACAATCATATCGAAGGAAACGGATTTGAATGAGCTGGATCCGCGTTTGCTTTTGAAGGTATTTTATCATCATTATTATTATCATTATCATTTTATCATCATTATCATTTTATCATCATTATCATTTTATCATCATTATCATTTTATTATCATTATCAATTTATCATCATTATCATTTTATTATCATTATTTCTATCATTGTTATTATCATCATCGTTATTATCAATATCCTTATCATTCTGTTTTCCGATGACAGTATTAATGATGATAATAATTACCATTATTGTAATTATCATTATCATTTTTATCATAATCATCATTGATGGAGTGCATTTAAATATTTTTTGACATACATTCATTAATTAATAAGGGATGTCAATAAAAAAAAGAATATTTGTATTTCATTCCATTTAACCTACATTCTTTGTGTCAGCATGTCAGTATGTGCACATGCATGCGTGCCTATGTCCTTTTACTCTATTATGTGCACCGTGCGTGTAAATGTGTGTAAGTAACGACTACAGAAGTGCCAAGCCGCCGTGACAGCATCGGGATTAGACCCCGCAACTGCCTGTAAAAGTTGATTAGCTATTGACAGGAGGACTGATTAACCGGATGTGGCGTCTGAGGGTGAGGGAACGACGGAGCGTGCTGTGCTTGAAGTCTGGCGGAACGTACACGCGCATACGCACACGCACGCAAACACATATGTAAACACACACACGCACATACGCAAACACAAACACACACGCAAACACACACACACACACACACACACAAAACACACACAATCACACAGACACACAAACACAAACACACACACACACACGCGCGCGCAAACACGCACATGAACTCAAAATCAGTATTAACTTAAGGAGAGAGAGAGAGAGAGAGAGAGAGAGAGAGAGAGATGAGATAAGATACAGACACAGAAATACCAAGTGAAAGAGGCAATGTGGTGCCTGTGTGTGTGAATAGACGGATTGATGGATGGATGGATGAGTGGAATTGTGGATAGATAAAGATGGATGGATGGATGGATTAATTTCTGGATGGATGGATGGATAGAAAGATGGCTGGGTAGGTAAGTGGGTGGATGGATAGATGGGTAGGTGGGTGGATGGATGGATGGATGGATGGATTTCTGGGTGGAAGGATGGATAGAAAAATGGATGGGTAGGTAAGTGGGTGGATGGATGGGTGGGTGGATGAGTGGGTGGATGGATGTATTGAATTCTGGATGGAAGGATGGATAGAAAGATGGATGGGTAGGTAAGTGGGTGGATGGATGGGTGGGTGGATGGGTGGATGGATGGGTAGGAGAATGAATGGATAGATGGGTAGGTAGGTGGATGGATGGATGCAATCCTACACGATCCAAAAAACAACACATTCCTCACAAACATCCACCAAAGAAAATCATTTAATTGACAAAACTACAAAAAAGAAAGAAAGAAAAAAAAGATAACGAGAAAACGAACTTACTAAATAAAAAAGAAAAAAAAGACGCCCTGTAGCCAAAGAAAATCCGCGAGTGAGAAAACTCCCTTGAAACGTGCAAGTTTGAAGGCAATCGAATCATCCACGGAAGGAGATTGCAGGCGTGCTGAATCCTACAAGAAATCCTTCAAGAAGTCAGCGAGTCCTTCGGGGTGAGGGGGTGGGGGTGGGGGGGGGATTGGGTTGGGAGGGGTATAAGGGGTGTAGGGGATAGTGGGTGGTATGTTGGATGGTGGATGGGAGGGGGGGGGGCGGAGTCAAAGAGAAATAAATTGATATGCAAATCGCTTTTTATTGTCGGTTTTACTGTGCTTCTCCAGATGCTCCTTTCACAAATAAAAAGGGGGAAAAGAAGAAGAAAAAAGAAAAAACGTACATAAACCGTATAACTGTATCCGGGTGAGCGTTTTGTGTGTGTGTGTACGTGTTCGCGTGCGCGCGTGTGAGTACTCGTTTCGAACTCGTTACGCACATCTTGAATGCAACTAGTGCCTATAATTAAAAAGAATAAAAAATGAATAAAAAATAAATAAAAAAAGAAAGAAAAAAATATATATAACACCGATATTACAAAACCTAAACAACAATACACACATACAGATCTTCAAATTGAACAATTTCCTAGTAAAACAGAAATTGCTTACTCATAATGATACTGCAAAGTATTAAAAATATTAATGGAAAGAAAATAATAACAAGAAAATAAAACTGTACGGAAACAGAAGAAACAGAAGTAGTGGGAATAGTAATAATGATGATTATTCAATAGCACTTGCATGATAATCAACAGTAGTAA
>BOPN01000006.1:706957-711957 GCA_017312705.2 Penaeus japonicus | reverse complement strand
AGAAGGAAGAAATGAGGGAGGGATGGAAAAAGAAAGAGAAAGAGAAAGAGAAAGAGAAAGAGAGAGAGAGAGAGAGAGAGAGAGAAAGAGACTAACAGACTAACATACAGACAGAGAAAGAAAGAGAGAA
Organism: Penaeus japonicus; assembly: GCA_017312705.2. NCBI lineage: Eukaryota > Metazoa > Arthropoda > Malacostraca > Decapoda > Penaeidae > Penaeus > Penaeus japonicus. The sequence goes on along the minus strand of BOPN01000006.1, from coordinate 711,827 downwards.
AAAAAACAGACATCAAACCCATATAAAGAAAAACACCAAAGGAACTAGCAAAAAATGACAGCCGGAAGGTAGTTCCAAGATCTGAATTCGCTCTCGGTTCTGACAGGCTGAGCCGACTCACCCTCTGCCTCGGAGCGGAGCAACCAGCCGTGAACACCGGAAGTGGAGATGCAAGTGAAGAAGCTGATAGGAAGTGAAGGACTAGAAGGATAAGAGAGTAAGAATCATGGGAAGAAGGAAGAGAGAAAGCCGAGAAAACGAAAGAAATTTATAAATAAGAATAGCGGGCGATTCGGGGGGAAGGGGAGGGGGAGGGGAGAGTGGGCAGAGGGAAGAGGGAGGCGAAGGAAAGATAAAACGAGAATTGCCGGAGGTTGAGGATGGAAAGGAATGAGGGAGATGAATAATAGATATGCGGGGAATAACGGGAAAAGGTTGATATATAAAACAGAGGTGTGTGTCTGTCCCAACGTAAGTATTCGTCTTGGGAGAGGTGGAGGGGGGGAGGGGTGGAGGAGGTGGAGGGGGGAGAAGGGGAGGAGGGGGAGGGAGAGGGGGAGAAAAGGTGAAGGGGGATGAGGTGGAGAGGGGAAAAAAATCTTTTTATTTCCTCTTTGATTCTCTTTTTTTTCTCGTCTCATCTCTTTCTCCTTACATCTTCATTTCAAATCATTATTAGAATTCTTTTTTTTACTTCTTCAATCGCTTTTAACATATATTTTCCTTTTATTGCAAGATATATTTTCTCCTTCCTCTCTCCGTTTCTCTTACTTTCCTTCTCCTCCCCTCTTCCTACTTCCATATCTCTTTCTTGGTTATTCCTTATTCCCCTATTCTTTCTTCTGCGCTCCTGTTCTCTTACATTATCTTCCTATATCTTTTCACCTCTACTTTATTATTATTTTTTAAATTCAGATTTATTTGCAGTGCTTTCTGGTTCCCTTTCCGGAAGTCGTAAAACGAGGTCTATGTCATACTAGGTCAGGGTCATGCTTTATTGCGGGACCTGAACTCTGGCTTTGACCTTTTATTGTTAGCTAAAACTATATGAAAATTCAGTAATGACAAGAATATGATTTGGAATAAAACTGAAAAAAATACGATGATGGTGATGGGTGATGTTGTTTTTATTGGTGGTGGTAAAAGTGGTGATGGTTGTGATGGTGGTTATGGTGGCAGTGATGGTGATGGTAATGTTGATACTGTTGATATTGATGACAACGTTGATGGCGATGGCGGAAATGATGGCGATAATTCCGAACAAGAACAAGAACAACAATACAGACACAGTCTGGCAAGCCAATAACCACAATTCCTTGTCAACGGAAATTCAAATCGCTAAAGGAAACTTAAAAACAAAAAGACGATAAAAAAAAGCCAACCGCTCCCGAATTGCCGATTAAAATTCATTGATAATCAATAACAACCCCCACCCCAACCCACCCCTAACCCCGAACCCCCACCCACCCATAAAAATGATGCAAATTACTCCCCCATGTGAAATCATTAGCCGTTTCTGCCAGCGACATGAGGAACGGAAATGAACACAAGCCGGGGGTCTGTAGCACACTTGAGTTTTTTAATTAATTTTTCAATTGGTAGTCTGACTCCCTTTCATATATGAATATATATTCTTTATCGTTTCGTATTTTATTTCGTAGAGTTTTAGATTGAAGGATGATTGATTTGTTCGGATTATTATATATTTATAACATGAATATTTTTTTTCATCCTTTTTTATTTTCCGTTTCCTTACTTCCCTTAGTCACAATAAGGCATCGCTCCACAATATGAATATGATATTAGTAGATTCTCCTCTTCACCCTCCCCCATCCCCTCACTCTCGCCCTTTCCCTCATCGTCTCCCTCACTGTCACCCTCTTCCTCACCTTCACCTTCACCCTCCACTCCCCTGTACCTTCCACCTCTTTCCCCCCCTCACTCTCTCTCTCTCCCTTTCCCTCCTTCTCCCCCACTTCCTTCCCACTCTCACCTTCCCATCCCCCTCCTCCCTCCTCCTCTCCCTTCCCCACCCCTCCCCCTCCCCCTCCTTCTCACCCTCCCTCCGTCTCCCCCTCCTTCTCACCTTCCCTCCCTCATTGCCTCTTTCTCACCCTCACTCTCTCCCTCCTTTTCCCCGTCTCACATCTCCCCCATCTCCTTCGCACTCTCACCTTCCAATTCCCCTCCCCCTCTCCCTCCCTCCCCCACCCCTTCCCCTCTCTCTCTCCCCCCTTCATCCTCTTCCTCCCTCTCCCACCCCTCCCCCTTTATCCTCTCTCTCCCAAACCCCTCTCCCTCTCCCTCTCCCCCTCCTTTCCTCTTCCCCCTTCATCCTCTCTCTCCCCCACCTCTCCCCCTTTATCCTCTCTCCCCCACCCCTCTCCCTCTCCCCCTCCTTTCCCCTCCCCCACCCCTCCCTCTTCATCCTCTCCCTGTCCCCCCTTCCCCCTCTCCCTCCCCCACCCCTCCCCCTTCATCCTCTCCCTCCCCTCTCCCTCTTCCCCCTTCATCCTCTCCCTCCCTCTCCTCCTCCTTTCCTCTTTCCCTCCGCCTTCAGTATTAGATTGTCTTCTTCCCACAAGGCCGACGGCTGTTTTTCGGCTTCTTGCGCTGCCGGGTTTTCATCGGCGCCACAAACTTTTTAATGGCTTGTTTTTTTTATTTTTTTTTAATCTATTACTTTATTTTCCTTTTTTTTCCTTTTTTTCTTCTTCTTTTTGTTCTCCCTTTTCTTGTTCTCCTTTTTTCTTCTTCTTTTTCTCCTTCTTGTTCTCTTTTTTCTTCATCTCCTTTCTTCTTCTTCTTATCTTTTTTCTTCATCTCATTTCTTCTTCTTCTTCTCTTTTTCTTCTCCTTCCTTTCCCTTTTTTCTTCTTCTTCTTCCTGTTCCTGTTCCTCTTCTTCTCTCGCTTCTTCATACTAATCTTCTTCTCCCTATTTTTCCTCTTCTTCTCCTTTTTCTTCTTCTTTTCAACTTCTCGCGATACGACTAATAAGAAAAAACGGAAGAGCTTGTTGCAAGATGTTGCCACCTGTCTTCGCTCGGTCGGATTTGCTTGAGGAAACGAAATCCAGGTGGCGTGTGTTTGTCTCAATTTTTTTTTCTCTATCTTCTCTGGGGTAAAAAAAATGCTTGTTTTATGATGTAATATGATTCTTGTGTTTCACCCTCTGCCGTTGTCCTCTCTCTTTCACCCTTTCTTTCTTTCTTTCTCTCTCTCTTTCTCTCTCTTTCTCTCTCTCTCTCTCTCTCTCTCTCTCTCTCTCTCTCTCTCTCTCTCTCTCTCTCTCTCTCTCCCTCTCCCTCCCTCTCTCTCCCTCCCTCTCTCTCCCTCTCTCTCTTTCTCCCCCCTCATCTCTCTCTCTCCCTCTCCATCTCCCTTTCCATTTCCATCTCCCTCTCCCTCTCCCTCTCCATCTCCCTCTCCATCTCCCTCTCTCTCTCTATCCCCTTCTCTCCCTCTCCCTCTCGCCCCGTGTGTGCGTGTATGCGTGTGTGTGCGTGCTTGTGCGTGTGTTGTCTTGTCTGCCTCTCTCGTTTATTTCCGCACTCGCTGCTCATTTTCCGTGTATCTGCTTTTCCCAGGTGAAAGAAAAACATACTCACATACCCCCCCCCCCCCACACACACACCCACACACCGCTCCATATAAAAAGACAAAATTATTGCGTCCATGATATCATTTTCAAAAGCGAAATAATGCTTTTTTTCTGTCTGGCTTGGTTTTTATATCATTCATTTCAAAACTCAGTTTTCCTTTGAAATTTGTGTAGAGTAAAATATTCACAAAAAGAAATCGTTTTCAAAGCAGTTGGAAGTCGGAATATATTCAAAGGATTTCAATAAAATCAGTAGAGCATATGTTGCACAGACTGGAAAACAATGATAAACAAAAACATCTGCATTGATAAAACATAATTTATACAAATAAGCCACGCCATGATAAATCACCAAATAAATATATGTTTAACTGCATAGTTTGCAATTTACCTAACATCTTTCGAGAAAGCAGTGAATAGAAAGGTGTAAATATAATTCGTTGACCTAAATGATAACTAAAACATTAAAAACAAAAACCAAACGATAAACCAACTAAGAATCACGACCAGCCAACCAAACTGTCCACCAAAGAAACCACAAAAAATATCCTAATTTCCCAACTAATAAAAGCGGCATTTAGACATGAAGTGGAGAGGGGGGGGGGGGGAGCTGACCTCAATGGAGGAGGACACATACTACGACTTTAGAATAAGGAAAAACACAAAAAAATGACCTTATAACCTGTAGAAACGAGGTTACAAGAAGCGAAACGCTATAGGTCTCGTTCTATCGGAATCCACAGACGTCTGACTTGATCTTCCGAGATATGAGCTGTTTCCTTGACGCGACGCCGTGTGATCTCATAAGCGAGGGAGTGTATCCTTCTCGAGACAGTTATGGGTCGATGTCCATTCACGTCTGCCTGTTTGTAGGTAATTCGGATGTTTGTTTGCTTGTTTGTGTGTGTTTGTGTGTGTGCGTGTGTGTGTGTTTGTGTGCGTGCGTGTGTGTGTGTGTGTGTGTGTGTGTGTGTGTGTGTGTGTGTGTGTGTGTGTGTGTGTGTGTGTGTGTGTGTGTGTGTGTGTGTGTGTGTGTGTGTGTGTGTGTGTGTGTGTGTGTGTGTTGGTATTGTGTTTGTGTTTGTGATTATGATAGTGTATCTGTGTATATCTGTGTATGGCTGTGTATGTCTGTATGTGTATGCGTAGGTCCGCGTGCGTGCATCAGCCTCAGGTATCAATAACTATGAACAATTGAACGAGGGATCAAGCGAACTACAGCCGACCCCGCACTCTAGTTGAACTACACTGACCTAAATTCAACCTA
>BOPN01000006.1:696957-701957 GCA_017312705.2 Penaeus japonicus | reverse complement strand
CTTGTCTCAATAAACTCGTCAAAGTCAAAATCAAAGTCAAAGTCAGGCCAACGCCGCGCATTGAGCCACAAGCCTGCCTCCACTTCCTGCCTCGTGCTTCTGGTGGCTCCTTGATCCTTTCCTTCCATCCTTCCTTCTTTCCTTCCTTCTCTCCCTCCCGAATTTCCTTATCTCATTCCCTAATTTCCCCCCCCCCTTCCCTCCCTCCCTTCCTCCCTCCCTTTATCTCCAACTCCACCTTCTCCTCCTCCTCTCCTTTCTTCTTTCTCTTCCTTTCCCCCCTCCCTTCTCTTCTTTTTCTTCTTCCTCTCCCTCCTTTTCTTTTTCTCCTCTTCCTCTTCGTCATGTCTTCCTCCTCCTTTCCTTCCTCATCTTCTTGCTCTTCCTCCTCTTTCTCCTCCACTCTCCTTCCCCCTCCCTCTTCCCCTCCCCCTCTTCCTCTTCCTCCCCCTCCCCTCCACTCTCCTTCACCCCTCCCTCCCCCTCCCCCTCCATCACCTGCTCATCCTCTTAATTAACCAGCCTCCCCCTTCCCTATACCCCCTCCCACACAACACGAAGGATATAATCGCAATTGACAGCCGATAATGTCCTTGCAATCAGAAGGATAAAAACGCCCATGAAAAAAAATAATAAGAGAAAACAACAAACGCAAACAAAGGAACTCCGCTAAAGTTTTCGAAAAGGGGAAGGCACAACTTCTCTTATCGACCTGACAACACTGTCACCCGCCCCCCCCCCCCCCCCCTTCCCCTCCTCCTCTTCCTCCTCCCACTCTTCCTTTCCCTTTACCCCTCTCCCCCCACCCATAGCCCTACAGGTCCCCCTCCCTCTTTCCCATCCACTTCCCATCCAGCTTGTATGTAGCAACCACCCCTCCCCCCTTCCCTCTTTACCCCCAATACCTCCACAAATATCCCCCCTTCCCCCACCCTATTTTTCTATCCACCTACACCCCCACCCCATCCCCCCATCCTACGTCATCCCTATAAGTACCCTTGCCACTTCCCATCCAAGTTCTCCCTCCCCTCCCTCCTAGCTACCCCCACCCCTACAAATACCCTCTCCCTCTCCACCCACCCCTACCGCATTCCGTCCTCTCATCTACACCCCTACCCTTCCCCTCCCCACCCCCCAACCCCCACCCCCTTCCTCGCCGTTCAACCTCCCACGAAGGATATTGGAGGCCCAGCGCGTCTCCGGATCCGTAAAGGACGGTATTTTTCAGGTTGTTTGTTTCGGTATGATTGCATATTATCGTATATCTTAAATAGTTTTTATTTTATCCTCATTATTATGTCTTTTGTTAGTTACTTTTCATTCTCTTTATCATTCTTTTATTTTGTAGTCCTCGGCGTAGATCTGAAAAAAAAAACATCTTCAAGAAAGGATTATTCCCACGAGAAAATGTCTGTTGTTTCACATGCTTCACCTTCCTAGCAAGAACGAGGAATGGGAGAGAAAGAATAAAGGAGGGAAGGACGGAGGGGAGGGAAATCAAGGGAGACAAATAGATAAATAAATAAGAACAGACAGTCAGAAGGAAACAGGAAAGAATGGAGAGAGCTGGATGTTGGGAAGAAAAATAGAGATCTGTGTGTTTTTTTGAATGCACCATCACACAGGCATACATACATACATACATCCACACACACACACACACACACACACACACACACACACACACACACACACAGCCACACTTACAGTCTCACACTCAGTAACACTTACTTACTCAGATAGACACACACATACACTTAAAGAGAAAATAAATAAAAGAAAGAAGTAAAGCGAGAGAAAAAATAATTAAACAGCGATAGAAAAAATAATTCCCTTCTGATATACGCACATGTGGATTCGATCGCAGTCAGACGCACAGGGACACTCGGATCCCGCAGCCGGCTGGCATCGACCACACACAAGGCGTCTTCTGTGCGCACACGTACACGAAAACGGGCACGCACACACACACAAACACATACGAATATATGCATACACATACACATACACATACACATACATACACACACGCATATACAAATAAACACACACACATACATACACACACACACACGCACATACACACACACACACACACACACACACACACACACACACACACACACACACACACACACGAAAATACAAATACACACACATTATCTTCGTTTGCGTCATAGGATATGGGAAAGGAGGGGAGAGAGGAAAGGAGAGAGGAAAAGAGGGAAGGAAAGAAGGCGGGAAGAATGGAGGGAAAAAAGGTGGGAAGGAAGGTGGGAAGAATGGAGGGAAGAAAGGTGGGAAGGAAGGTGGGAAGAATGGAGGGAAGAAAGGTGGGAAGGAAGGTGGGAAGAATGGAGGGAAGAAAAGTGGGAAGAATGGAGGGAAGAAAGGTGGGAAGGAAGGTGGGAAGAATGGAGGGAAGAAAGGTGGGAAAGAATATAGAAAGAATGGAGGGAAGAAAGGTGGGAAGGAAGGGGGGAAAGAATGGAGGGAAGAAAGGTGGGAAGGAAGGTGGGAAGAATGGTGGGAAAGAAGATGGGAAGAATGGAGGGAAGAAAGGTGGGAAAGAAGATGGGAAGAATGGAGGGAAGAAAGGTGGGAAAGAAAATGGGAAGAAGGGAGGGACCAGCGGGGAATATATGCATCATGCAACACAGCCATTGTCACTTTCATCACCATGAACTCACCATGTCATCATTATCATCACGCTATCGAATTTGCATCATTGCAGACACGCCCTTCAGTCTGCATACACGGGGTTGGAATGGCGTGGAAAAGAAGGCAAAGGATCGGCAGAGGGGGGGGGGGGGGGAGAAGAAAGAGGAGGAGGAGGAGAAGAGGAGGAGGAGGAGGAGAACTAGGAGGAGGAGGAGGAGGAGGAGGAGGAGGAGAAGGAAGAGGAGGAGGTGGTGGTAGAGGAGGAGGAGGAGGAGGAGGAAGAGTTTGCAGCGCGATCACACAAACAGCTGATCTGATCCCAACAAAGTGATGTCGGTGGGGGGAGTGGGGAGGAGGAGGAGGAGGAGGAAGAGGAGGAGGAAGAGGAGGAGGAGAAGAAAAAGGAGGAAGAAGAGGAGGAGGAGGAGGAGAAGAAAGAGGAGGAAGAAGAGGAGGAGGAGGAGGAGAAGAAAGAGGAGGAAGAGGAGGAGGAGGAAGAGGAGCAGCAGCAGCAGGACCGTCCGCCTACCCAAGGACCCCGTGCAATCCGGTGCAGGGAAAGCAGGAATGGCACCACTTACAGTTTTTTCTTCCGATTACTTTTTGTGATTTTTTTTCTTTTTAATTCGGATGTTTATCGATCTATTTATTGTTTACCTTTTTGTTAATTTACTTGTCATGCTGATCCTTTTCTTGCGTATGGTGTGAGAGAGAGAGAGAAGGAGAGGGAGAGAGGGGGGAGAGAGAGGGAGGGAGAGAGAGAGAGAGAGAGAGAGAGAGAGAGAGAGAGAGAGAGAGAGAGGGAGAGAGGGAGAGAGGGAGAGAGGGAGAGGGGGAGAGGGAGAGAGAGGGAGAGAGAGAGAGAGAGAGAGAGAGAGAGAGAGAGAGAGAGAGAGAGAGAGGGGGGGGGGGGGGGGGAGGGGGGAGAGGGAGAGGGAGAGGGAGAGAGGAGAGAGAGAGAGAGGGTCAGGGGGAAAAACGCAGTACTGTGACATCCGGGTTACGATCAGTCGCTCAGCTTACTTCCAGACAGATTTTCCATAGGGAGCAAGTGTACCAAACCATAACGAGTGTACAGATACAAGTGTACCATAAATAAGTGTACCGTCATAAGGAAATTAAAATCAATGTCCCATATCGTACGTATTAAAACTAGTGTTCCAAAGTGTACCAATGAAGAGTATACCAAAACCCCAGTACCAAAAGATATCAGAAAAAAAATCCTCCAAAATAAATGTACCAAAAACCAAAATACCAAAGTACAAGCGAACTACAACAAAAGTACGAAAAAATTGTACTTAAGTGAAGTCCACAGAAATTGAAATGCGTCTCTGGCAACATTAATAGAAATTACAGAGGAAATATGAAAAGAGAAAATAAATGACGAAAAAAATATATAGATGAATGTACGATATCTAAAACAACAGCAACAATGAAATATCCAAAAATTTAAAAGGGGCCTTTTGGAAAGAGACATTTTTGAGAAGAGAAATTCCCTTAAAAAAACAACGGCATTTCAGTCGTTATCTTCAGCAATTATATTCGAAAATCAAAAGTCTTATCATAGGGATGAAAACCTAAGAAAAATATTTTACAAATTGTAAATAAGAGATACTAAAAAATATGATAACAATGAGAACGCGAAATTTAGGGCCAAACTCCACGCAATATTCAGGACAGGAATTTCTCAGTCTTATTCTTATCTATTTAGTCTTACATTGATTCTTTCTTTCTGTGTCTCTTTCTCCCTTTCTTTCTTTCCTTCACTAAAATAAAAGCGACAATAATAGTAATAAGGATAATAATGATAATGGTAACAACAACAACATAATATAATAATAATAATAATGATAATGATGATGATGATAATCAAAATAATAATATTAATGATGATAATAATAAAAATAATAATCATAATAATGAAAATAATTATAATAAAAATACCAATAATAAAAACAATACCAATAATGATAATGATATCAATAACAATAATAATGATAATAACCATAACGATACCAAAAATAACAACTCAACTCTATCAGGATATGTAATACCGTCAAACTAAAATAAAATTTCATAAACATAAAAAAAGATGTACCGCTGGCAACAAGGGAAGGATACCTTAACGAGTTGCAACAATGACTTGCAACAATAGCAATCAATCATCCTTCATCCAGCTCCTTATGTGAACTAATTTGACCTTGCAACATATCCGGGATCAGTGAAACTTCGCTCTAATCTCCGACGTGGTTTCTTCTTCAGCAAGTCCAATAACCACTAACAAGGCTCTGAAGTTTCTAGAACTCGCTCGTAAGATCTGGATTCAGTGATCAAGGTTT
>BOPN01000006.1:684457-686957 GCA_017312705.2 Penaeus japonicus | reverse complement strand
TCATTCAACTCAATCACTCACCCACCCACTTACTCACCCACCCACCCTCCTATCTATCCACTCATTCACTCACTCACTCATTTATTCAATCACTCACCCACCCACCCACACACCCACCCACCCATCCATCCACTCATTCACTCACTCACTCATTTATTCAATCACTCACCCACCCACCCACCTTCTCTCCCACCCACCCACCTTCTCCCCCACTCACTTTTTTTCGGCTCATCTTTCTTTACTCAAGATACCAAGAGAATGCAATCTTGGCGAGAAATGGCTGCAAATTGCCGGAAATCTGCAAGCGGTGGGGGGGAGGGAGGGGAGGAGGACGAGGGGGGAGGGGAGGAGGGGAGGAGGGAAGGGGGTGGGAGAGGAAAAAGGGAGAGGGGCTGAGGGAAGGGGAAGGGGAAGGGTGGAGGGGGTGAAAGAAGGGGAAGAGGATGGAAGGAGGGTGCGAAAGAAGGGGAAGGGGTTGGGAGGAAGGAAGGGCATTGGGGGATGGGAAGAGGGAAAGGGGAAGGGGAGGGGAGGGGGTGTCGAAATCGGACCAAAGATTTTTAATGATGGTTGGAAGCTAAAAGATTGAAAGCGATTTAGAGATTTGGGAAGATTTTTGAGACTCGGTGTGAGAGAGAGAGAGAGAGGGAGAGAGAGAGAGAGAGAGAGAGAGAGAGAGAGAGAGAGAGAGAGAGAGAGAGAGAGAGAGAGAGAGAGAGAGAGAGAGAGAGAGAGAGAGAGAGAGAGAGAGAGAGAGAGAGAGAGAGAGAGAGAGAGAGAGAATGAGATAGATAGACAGATAGATAGAGAAAGAAAGAGATAGAATGAGATAGATAGATAGAGAGAGAGAGAGAGAGAAAGAGAGAGAGAGAGAGAGAGAGAGACTGAGAGAGAGAGAGAGAGAGAGAGAGAGAGAGAGAGAGAGAGAGAGAGAGAGAGAGAGATATATGTATATATATATATATATATATATATATATATATATATATATATATATATATATATATATATATATATATATATAGAGAGAGAGAGAGAGAGAGAGAGAGAGAGAGAGAGAGAGAAAGCGAGAGAGAAAGAGAGAGAAAAAAAGAAAGGAAGAAAGGCAAAGAAAAAAGAAAGAAAGAAAGAAAGAGAAAGAGAAAGAAAGAGGAAGAAAGAAAGAAAAAGAAAAACATACATGGCCAACAATACGAAAACAAAAAGAATGAAGTTCTGAAAAAAAAAAAAAACGCTGCAGATGGAAGGAACGTCGGGATAAGAAAGAGGAAAAGAGGAAAATGAAGAAAAAGGGCGAATAAAGAACACGAATTGGTGGCAGCGTGGTTGGAACGCCGCGTGAGTTGGCAGGGGGTGGCAGGAGTGATGTTGGCAGGGAAGGTTGGTAAGTGGGGGCAGGGGTGGCTGGGATATGGGAGGGGGGGGGGGGGAAGAGAAGAGAAAAGAAAGAAAAAAATAAAATCCCGAAAAGTCGGGGTTTCTGGGACGTGTCTAGCGAATGTGAGAAAGAAATGAGGAAAGAAAAGGAGAAATAGATAGGGAGATAAGAAAGAAATATAGGAAGAAAGAAGGAAGGAGAAAGAAAGGAAGAAAGACGGAAAAAGAAGAAAGAAAGAAAGAAAAATAGAGAAAAAATGTGCCCACAAGATAACAGACAACGTAATTCACACACACACACACACACACACACACACACACACACACACACACACACACACACACACACACACACACAAACCCAAAATACACACAAACACACACACACAAAGCTAAAATACACTCAAGCAAACCCAAAACACCCACAAACAAACCCAAAACACCCACAAACGCCCACACTAACGGTCGTGACGGCAACACAAAAGCAAATATTAGAGTAATATCGCCGTGCGTATTACTGAGAGGATGGCGGGGGTGGCAGGTGTCAGAGGCTGTGAGGGATTGCAGGGGAGTGTGGCTGGCACCTTCTATGGCACTCACGCTCGGCTTGCGGGGGAACGGCGCGCTTGGGTCTGGTGGAGAGATTGGGACTCAAGGAGGGAGGGAGGGGGGAGGGAGAGAGGGAGGGGAGGGAGGGAGGGGGGGGGGGGGGGGGAGGGAGGGAGAGATAGATAGAGAGTGAGCACACTGTGCAATGTGTGCAAGAGAGAGAGAAAGAAGAGGAATAGAAGAAAGAAAAGAGAAGGTAGACGCCAAAGATGGGGGAGGGTAGAGCGGGATTGGGACCGCAGAGAGGAGAGAAAGAGAAAGGAGAAAGAGAGAGAGAGAGAGAGAGAGAGAGAAAGAGAAAGAGAAAGAGAGAGAGAGAGAACGAGAGCAGGACCAGAATGTAGCGATGGCAGAGGGCGGGGGGGGGGGGGGTCGTAAAGAAGACCAGAAATAAATGGAAAATATGTGTGGGAGTGAAAACCGACGGTCAGAATACGTCGGAAATGAGCTAGACCTGAGAAGGAAACAGGGGAGCGGGGCGGATGAGGGAAGGAAATATATATGTATAATATAA
>BOPN01000006.1:676957-681957 GCA_017312705.2 Penaeus japonicus | reverse complement strand
AGCGCCGAAGGTCTTAAGCAAGCCCGATTTAATAGTCTCCGGAGCCCCGTCAAGCCGATTAGATCCTCCACACTCTCGCTCGCTGGAATTCCTCCACGACAATAATTACAGCCATAATTCCAGCCGCCGTCCCCAGCAATGAGAGATCATTTTTAGCACTATGTTCCCCTTCAACACCCCCCTACTCCACCCCATCCCCCTTCAGCTCTAGACGTATTTGCGAGATCAAGGAAAAGGTTTGATTCCTAGGAGAGAGGAATATTCCTACGTGTTTACAGGAACAGTAGGACAGGAATCCCTCACCGTTCTTACTTACAAATGGTGTTGAACAAATGTGATATATCATTCATAAACTACTAATAAAAAAACTTCCATTTTTTAATTGCAGGTGCATCTATAATCAGTTCAACAGGTAGTTATCACATGTCCGGCGGCCAATCTATCTTGATATCGCCTGCAGCCTAGCAAGGTGATGCAATAAATTCCCTTTTCTCTCGTCTATATCTCCATTTCCCTATCCTTATCCCTATCCATACCCTTGTACATATATCTATCCTTTCCCTCTCCCTATCCCTCCCCTCTACATCTTCCTATCCTTGTCTCTATCCCTATCTCCACCCTCTCCCTCCCCTATACATATTCCTATCCCTGTCTCTGTCCCTATCGCTACCCTCTCCCTCACCCTCTCCTTCTTCCTCACCCTCCCCACTACATCTCCCTGTTCCTATCCCTATCCCTATCCCCACCAATCACTCTCCCCTCTACATCTCCCTGTTCCTATCCCTATCCCTATCCCCACCAATCACTCTCACCTCTACATCTCCCTATCCCAAACAGCTGACATCATTGACAGGCGATGCCATCTGTGCCATTCACCTCCGCCGTACCTGATCTCCCAAAGGGACCATCTGACTAGACGATCTGACATCGACTAATTACGCTCTGGACACCATAGAAAGAAGGAGAGGGAGGGGGGTGAGAGGGGGAAGTGTGGGAGAGGGAGGGGGAGAAGAAGAGGGGTAGGGTGGTAGGGGGAAGGGAGAAGGGAAGGAAGGGAGGGAAGGAGGAGAGAAGAGACTGGGGTGAGAAGATGAGAGGAAAGAAGGTAGGGGGAGGGGGAAAGGAAGAGTAGGGGTAGAGGGGGAGAGGAAGAGGGAAAGGAGCAGAAGGTTAGGAGAGGGGGAGAGGAAGAGGGGTGGGGTGGGGGGAGGGAAGAAGGGAATAGAGGGAGAGGGGAAGGTTGAATGAAAAGGGATAAGAGAAGGGGGGGGGAGAATGAACCTAGGGGTCAGGGGGGTCAACACTGATCAACTTTAGCAATCCAATAACCCGAGACGGATCATCAAAGAGCCTATCAGAAGGAAGGGCTCCCTCGCCCCCTCCCCTCACCCCCTCCCCTCCCACCGTCTTTGTCTTGTCTCCAAAGTACTGACATTAGAGGACGGGGCGAGATAGACCGAAGATAAAAAAGAATAGTCGAGAGAGAGAGAGAGAGAGAGAGAAAGAGAGAGCGACAGAGAGAGAGAGAGAGAGAGAGAGTAAAAAAAAGAAACCAATCAATCAAAAACGAAGCAGATTCGACCCTAATCCGGATATCATCGACGAGGAAATCTTCAGAGTACGTTTAGCTAAGGACGAGACGGATCGCATCCCGGCCCCTTCTCTGCCTCTCTCTTTACCCCCCTTGCTGGGTTCCCTAAGGGCTTTTCCTCCCTTAAAGTAGCCGGCCTCTCCTCCAACAAAGGGAGAGAGGAACCCATAGGCTGTGCACAATAGAAGTGGCTTAAGGGAGAAGGGTGAGAGGAAAGGAGGGAGAGGAAGAGGGCGAGGAAGGTTGCGCTCTGTTCCCAATGACATGTCTTTCCCATTTCCATTTACAGAGGGAGGGAAGGAGGGAAGGGAAGTGGGAAGGAGGAGAGAAAAAGAAGGAAGAGGAAAGAGAGAGAAGGAAGGGGAAAGAGAGAGAGAGAAGGAAGGAGAAGGAGAGAGAAAGAAGGAAGGGGAAGGAGAGAGAAAGAAGGAGAGAAGGAGGGGGAAGGAGAGAGAAGGAAGGAGAGAGGGAGGAGGGAAGAAAGGAGAAAGGGAAGGAAAGGAGAGAGGAAAGGGAAGCAGGAAGGGGAAGAAGAGAAGGCCGGAAGAAGGGAGGCAGGGAGATGGGAAGGGAGGGAGAAGGGGAGAAGGATGGGGAAGGGAAAGAGAGGGAGAGGAGGCAAGAAAGGAATAAGGGTATAAGGGTGGGAAAGAAGAAGGGAAAATAGGGGAAGTTAAGGAGGAAGGGAAGGGGGAGAGGAAGGAGGAAAGGATAGAAGGAAAGAAAGGGAGAGAATTAGTCCAGACGGTGGAGGAAAAAATAAATAAATAATAAAAAGATGGTGCAGCTGGAAAAGTCGAAGAAAAAAAGTCAGATGGCAGAAAAGAGAAACAAGAATAGCAAGAACATGAATGAAGAAACAAAGAATAAAAAAAAAAATCACAATCAGCAATAAATAAGAAGTGAAGACAAGATAGAAACACGAAAAAAATAAATAAATAAGAATAAAAAGAGACAGCAAGGAAACAAGAATCAAGGGAAAAGGAACACAAGAATCTAGTCTCTCTCCTTCGCCTCATCACTTGACGGTCACTCATCCCCTCTTAACCTCATATTCCCTCTTCCCTCTCCTCATTTCTCTTTCACTTCTCTCCTCGTCTTCTCTCTTCTATCTTCTATTTCTTGGACGGTACATCCAGTCCTTCGGGGAAATGATTAAAGAATAGATATACATAGTTAAGCCTCTAGGAACGTTTGTTTGTTTGTATGTTTGTATGTTATTCTAATTCTATTATATTCTAAGTATCTTTCTTTCCCTCACAATTTCTATCCAAGTCTCAGCTTTCCGATTTCATTTTGCTTAGCCATTCCTCTATCCTCTGCCTTGTGTTTACTTTAAGTTTGTTTATGTGTTCTCTAATAATAGGAAATACACAAATAGCTACCCTTAAGATGGCGTTTACGTGTCTCGGATACAGGGATATGGATTTCATACAGTTTGCATATAAATGTTCCTGATTATTATATTTTTTGTCGATAATGCATGAGATGATTAGTCTTTTATGTAAATTACATGATGATTGAAATATATAAAATTATGAGTATATGGCTCCTTGGTATATGTATTCCCTACACTTTTTATCTGCTATTCTCTCCCTTTCTCTTTCTGTCTCTTCTTCTTTTCCCTCTCCTTTTTTTCCTCCCTATTCGTCTCTCCCTCTCTCTCTCTATCTATCCCTGTTCATTTCCTTCTCCTTCCCCCTCTCCCCTTTTCCCTTTCTCTTCGTCCCTTCCTCCCTCTCCTTCTCTTTCCTTCCTCTACCTCTCTTCCTCTCTATTCGACCCACCCCGTTTCCTTCCTCTCTTTCCCTCTCTCTTCGTCTCCCCCTCTCTCTCCCTACCCCTGTCCCTATCCTCTTCCTCCCCCCTCCCTCCCCCTTTCTCCCTCCCACCTCTCTCCCTCTCTATTCGTCCCTCCCCATATCTTTCCTCTAATACAGTGTTCCCAGCTTTTCTCACCGACGATAACAATATAATAAAACTAAGTTCTTCGAGGTTTCTCCTGAAATATTTTTCAATTCATCTCCGTCTCCCTCTACTTAACAGGCGATTGACCGCGAAACTCTTATGATCTGCGCTCATGTCGGGATTATAATGATGATAATTGTACGTGAGTGTGAGAGGTCGTTTTTTCGTATATCTGACTTACAGCTTTGTTTATGCATGATGGGAGGGAGGGAGGGAGGGAGGGAGGGAGAGAAGAAAAGAGGGAGAAAGAAAAGGAGAGGGAGAGAGGGATATGATATAAAAACATTAAATATATTTTATATATATTCACACACACACACACACACACACACACACACACACACACACACACACACACACACACACACACATATATATATATATATATATATATATATATATATATATATATATATATATATATATATACATACACACATACACATA
Source organism: Penaeus japonicus (assembly GCA_017312705.2). NCBI lineage: Eukaryota > Metazoa > Arthropoda > Malacostraca > Decapoda > Penaeidae > Penaeus > Penaeus japonicus. The sequence goes on along the minus strand of BOPN01000006.1, from coordinate 677,951 downwards.
CATAGAAATACATATACATATACATAAATACATACAATTGTCTTTGGATTCTGTATCCTTTCTCCTCCCCATTGCCATACCCTACCCACTCCCCCTCCACCTCCTTCGCATTATATATCTGTCTCCTTGCAGAGTTTGAAAAAGAAAAGTATTTTTAGTTTCACATTCTTTTCGCCTTGGCCTCCCATGCAGCCTCGTAAATTATTTTCGTTTCTGAAAATGAAGAAGAAAAAAATAGAATTTCTTTGGCAGTTTCCTGGAATTGTTAATTTCGAAGTTAAAAATGCAGATGGTGCGTTTACAAGAAGAACAGCATTTACTTATTTTTCTTCTTTTTTTGTAATTGATTTTCTTTATGGAAGTGTTGGAGACAAAGAGTGTGCTGATTATTAAAACTGGAAACTTCTGAAATTAAAAGAAATGATAAAACTATTACATAAACTTTTCTGTGATGTAGCACAACGTGTACTATCAAATGATGACAAGAATGATAATGACGATAATGATACTAAGATTATAATAAGAATTATAATGATATTACAATTATTACTATTACTCTTACTAATCCTTATCATTCATACCATAATCATTAGGAATGCTATCACTATAATCATTATCGTTGTCATCATCTTCATCATAAATATTATCATCATCATCATCATCACCATGATCACTGTCATGTAATTAGCACGAATATGAATAATGTTGATGTTGACTTTAATAATGATAACTCTAACAGCAATTAAAATAACAATAGAAGCATTAATGCGACAAAGAAAATCAATAATCAATTATCTATAAAAATCACAACAATCCATTCATCATGTCATTATCACAATTTTTATTATGTCATTTATCATGTCATTACCACAATTTTTATTATGTCATTTATCATGTCATTATAACAACTTTTATTATGTCATTATATCAACTTTTATTATGTCATTTATCATGTCATTATCACAATTTTTATTATGTCATTTATCATGTCATT
>BOPN01000006.1:666957-669457 GCA_017312705.2 Penaeus japonicus | reverse complement strand
ATGAGACTAAACGCAATGAAAGAGGAAGGACCGGTGATGGTATTGCTAATTGGATTCTCAAAGGATGCGCTGAACACCTCCCGTCTACATTACTCTTGATATTTCAAAATTCGAACTTTGTAAGATGAAAATATTACTCTTGATATTTCAAATCTCGAAATTTGTAAAAGGAAATTAACATTACTCTTGATATTTCAAAACTCGAAATTTGTAAGAGGAAAATAACAGTACTCTTGATATTTCAAAACTCGAAATTTGTAAGAGGAAAATAACAGTACTCTTGATATTTCAAAACTCGAAATTTGTAAGAGGAAAATAACAGTACTCTTGATATTTCAAAACTCGAAATTTGTAAGAGGAAAATAACATTACTCTTGATATTTCAAAACTCGAAATTTGCAAAAGGAAATTAACATTACTCTTGATATTTCAAAACTCGAATTTTGTAAGAGGAAAATAACATTACTCTTGATATTTCAAAACTCGAAATTTGTAAGAGGAAAATAACATCACTCTTGATATTTCAAAACTCAAAATTTGTAAGAGGAAATTAACATTACTCTTGATATTTCAAAACTCGAAATTTGTAAGAGGAAAATAAAATTACTCTTGATATTTCAAAACTCGAAATTTGTAAGAGGAAAATAACAGTACTCTTGATATTTCAAAACTCGAAATTTGTAAGAGGAAAATAACATTACTCTTGATATTTCAAAACTCGAAATTTGTAAGAGGAAAATAAAATTACTCTTGATATTTCAAAACTCGAAAATTTGTAAGAGGAAAATAACATTACTCTTGATATTTCAAAACTCGAAATTTGTAAGAGGAAAATAACTGTACTCTTGATATTTCAAAACTCGAAATTTGTAAGAAGAAATTACCATTACTCTTGATATATCAAAACTCGAAATTTGTAAAAGGAAAATAACATTACTCTTGATATTTTAAAACTCGAAATTTGTAAGAGGAAAATAAAATTACTCTTGATATTTCAAATCTCGAAATTTGCAAAAGGAAATTAACATTACTCTTGATATTTCAAAACTCGATATTTGTAAGAGGAAAATAACATTACTCTTGATATTTCAAAACTCGATATTTGTAAGAGGAAAATAACATTACTCTTGATATTTCAAAACTCGAAATTTGTAAAAGGAAATTAACATTACTCTTGATATTTCAAAACTCGAAATTTATAAAAGGAAATGAACATTATTATTGATATTTCAAAACTCGAAATTTGTAAAAGGAAAATAACTTATAAAAGTAAATGAACATTATTATTGATATTTCAAAACTCGAAATTTGTAAAAGGAAAATAACTTATAAAAGTAAATGAACATTATTATTGATATTGCAACACTCGAAATTTGTAAAAGGAAATTATCATAAGCATGAAAGAAGGCGAAAATCACTCCCTATAAAGCAGTATCACTAACAAGTGTATTGTGGAAAGTTCTAGAAAAGAGCATTGGGAACCGATGAAGCAAGCTACTTGAGAAACGCCTGGTATTAGATAAGCAATTTGGATGGGGGGGGGGGGGGGGTATATATCATGCGTATCAAATCTGAGATACTGCAATAACGGTAAGGTTGGGTAGACTGCGTAAGCTTGGATTTCGAAAAGGCATATTGAAAAGTGTCAATTAATATAATGATATGGAAAATGGAACACATAGGTAAAGTCAATGTAAAGAAATGGGTAAAGTAATGAAAGATAAACACTACATGGACACAAGTGCTAAGTGGCATACCACAAGGGTCACTATTGGCACCAAGTATGTTTCTTATTCTAATTAATTACTCAGAGGGTAATCAGAATATGTTCGCAGATACAAAAAAAAAAAAACAAAAAAAAAACAAAAAAACAGACGAGTAAGAGAAATGAACTCGTGTCTGTTTCCGAAAAGCCATTGAAAACTTGTTCAAGATGAAATGTACTTGGAATGTGGAACCGAACACCAAAAACTACCTTGCAGTCAGGTAGAACGATATAAGAATCAACCCATACCAGTGTACAAGCTAGGGAGAAGCGATATTCGATATGCCAAGCAAAGAAAAAAAAAAGAATCCGGAATACGCAGAAATGGGAATCTAAATCCAGAGACTCCCATTCATGAGAACCCCATTAATGAGAATCCCATTAATAAGAATCCCATTAATGATAAAGTTCACAAAGTGCCTTCACTGATTGCAAACACGGAGAGAGAAACCATTCATGTATGGGGACAAGGCTACGATAAAACAAAATCAACACGAGTAACAAAAGACCTACTCTAGATCACGAGTCCACATCTATGGAGGGACATAGCGTGACGAATTCAACTTTAAGGTACTTGAGATACGAAGACAAATGAAAATAATAATGATAATAACACTTACAAGATTGGAGGAAAGAAGAGAATTATGTGATATGATAATGCTTTAGAGTTGTGCACCAAGGAGTTAAACAAAGATGAATTTCGGATCTTTAAGAAAAGATGAACAAGAGGTCGTA
>BOPN01000006.1:659457-661957 GCA_017312705.2 Penaeus japonicus | reverse complement strand
GATACCAGCTATACCGGTCGTCAGATACCATTCTTGATACCAGCTATATCGCTCTTGATACCGGTCGTTAGATACCATTCTTGCTAACGACCATACCATTCTTAATACTAGCTATACCATGCTTGATACCGGCGTCAGATACCATTCTTGATACCGACCATACCATTCTTGACACTAGCTATACCACGCTTGATACCGGCGTCAGATACCATTCTTGCTACCGACCATACCACGCTTGATACCGGTCGTCGGATAGCATTTTTGGTACCGACCATACTATTCTTGATACCAAGTATACCACTCTTGATATCGGTAGTTGATTACTATTCTTGATACGGTGTCGTCGGGTACCATTTCTTGCTACCGACCATACAAGTCTTGATACCAGCTATACCGCTCTTGATACCGGTCGTCAGATACCATTCTTGCTACTGACCATACAATTCTTGATACCAGCTATACCACGCTTAATATCGGTCGTCAGATACCATTCTTGCTACCGACCATACAGTTCTTGATACCAGCTATACCACGCTTGATACCGGTCGTCAGATACCATTCTTGCTACCGACCATACCATTCTTAATACCAGCTATACCGCTCTTGATACCGGTCATCAGATATCATTCTTGCTACCGACCATACCACGCTTGATACCGGTCGTCTGATACCATTCTTGCTACCGACCATACCATTCTTGATACCAGATATACCGGTCGTCAGATACCGTTCTTGCTACCGACCATACCATTCTTGATACCGTTCGTCTATAAAAGCAATTCCGCCAATACCACGCATACCACATCTAGAGAAAAGGGATCAGCGGAAGAAGGGATTACGTAATAAAGAATATTATCTCGAAGATTACCCCCACCCTCCCTTCCCCTCACTCCTTTCATACCCTCCCCCCTCCCCTCCACGCCTCTATTCCGTCTCTATCCGCGCGTCTACTCACCTTCTTTCCCCCTTTTCCAATCTATGCTAACCCTCGCCCTCTTTCCCCCTTTTTTCCTCCTCTTCCTTTACCTATCCCTCCTATCGCTTTACCCTCTCCTCTATATCTTTGTTTCTCTTCATCTTCGCTTCACTTCCCTATCCCCATCCCTTCCATGTCCCTTACCAACTCTCCATTCCCGGCATTCCCTCCCCCCCCCCCCATCCCCCCTCCTAGCCTCCTAACCACCCTGCATCCACCTCACCCACAACCTCCTAAGCTCCCCCACACCATGTCAACCTCCCCTTACCTCCCGACACCCTATCCCCCTACCCCCCCCTCCACACTCCCCCCCTTTACTCCCCATACCCCCCCCCTCAGGGAGTCTCCCACGCGGGCGAATGACATTTCCTCCTTTATTCCGGGGCATAACAAAGGGCCAATAACGGTGATCAAAGCCCGATGTACTTCCCTCGCTTCCTTCTTCTTCTTCTTCCTTCTTCATTTCCTTTTCTTTTTCTTTTTCTTCTTCTTCTTTTTCTTTTCTTTTTTTCTTCTTCTTACTTCTTTTTCTTTTTTTTTTTCTTTTTCTTCTTCCTTCTTTTTCTACCATCTTCTTCTTCTTCTTCTTTCTTCTTTTCCTTTTCTCTTCATTCTTCCCCTTCTTCTTCTTCTTCTTTTTCTTTTAATTTTTTTTCTTTTTCTTCTTTTCTTTTCTTCTTATTTCTTCTTCTTCCTTCTTCTTTTTTTCTTCTTCTTCCTTCTTTTTCCTTCCTTTTTCTTTTTCTTCCATCTTCTTATTCTTCTTCTTCCTTCTTCTATTTTCTTTTTCTTTTTTCTTCTCCTTCTTCCATCTTCCTGAGGTGCGAGGGTTTGGCTGGCCGAGGATGGTGACGTCTTTTCGCGTGTTTATTTATTTTATCTTTTTTTCGATGGATTCTCTTTGGGTATGAATACACAAGGTTTTTTTTTTATGAATGGATGTTGAGAGAAGGTAGTTAGAGAGATAAAGGAATGCACACAAAACACCCCCCCCCCCTTCCATACACACACCAACAACCCAACTTCCTCCTACCCTACTCCACCCCAACCCCTACCCAACCTCCACCCCAACCCCCTACCCCCTCCACCCCAACCCTCTACCCTACCAACCCCACCCCTAACCCCAACCCCAACCCCCTCCCCCTCTCCATCCTACCCCACCCCCAACCCCAACCCCTACCCCCTCCACCCCAACCCTACCTACTACCCATCCCAACCCTAACCCCGCCACCCCACCCCAGCCCCTGCTTGGCCCCCTACCCCTCCACCCTTTCCATCCTACACCACCCCAACCCCAACCCCTACCCAACCTCCACCCCAACCCCTTCCCTACTTACCCCCACCCAAACCCCTAACCCCAACCCCACTCCCACATAACCCCGCACGAATCCAGGCGTGTTTTTAGCCGCCCCTCAATCAAGAAAAACTTCCGCTTCGCCTAAAGACGTTGTGTTGGCCCTTCGCCTCCGCCGCCTGGGTCATTCTCCCTTCCTCCCTCCCTCCCTCCCTCCCTCCCTCCCTCCC
>BOPN01000006.1:644457-649457 GCA_017312705.2 Penaeus japonicus | reverse complement strand
TATGATGATAATGATAATAATAATCACCATTATCATTATCGTTATCATCACCGTCACTGACATTATCATGATCATAATTATCATCATCATTATAATTGTTATTATGGCATTTGTCAGTATCATCAACATCGCTATTATTACCATTATTACCCCCAATATTATTGCACAATATAAACATCATTATTATCATCAAAATCATCGTGATAACAATTAAAAATAATAAATCGACAATTAACTGCACCAAAACACACGGTGAGCAAGTCGACAGGGCCAAAAGGGTAACTTAGACCTATTGAAAGAGCCGCTTGCATCTTCGGGGCTGTTGCAACGACTCAACATCGTCTCTTTAATGCCTCCCACCCTTCCCCCTCCACTCCATCCCTCTTCTTCTACTCTTTCAACCCTCTCCCCCTCCATCCCTCTCTTCCTCCACCCCTCTCCTCCTCCACCCATCTTCCCCTACCCCCACCCTTTCCCCCATACATGACACCTCCACCCCCCCCCCTTGATCTCCACTCCCTACCCCCACCTTCGTCCCCTGCCCCCTCTACCTCCGCCACCCCCACCCTCTTTCAACTCTACTGCAGTGGACAGATCGGAATTGCAAGATTGCACGCTCAATTACGCACGCCGAAAACCGGACGAGGTAAACAGTTTAGAACACGCGAGACGGACGCTTTAACAAACACATGTGGTGGGGAGGGGGGAGGGATGGAGGGGAGGGGAGGGGAGGGAAGAGACGGAGGGGAGGGGGTGGTGGCTGGGGAAGAGACGGAGGGGAGGGGGAAAAAACTCAGGTTGACGGGGGCGGGAAAAGGAGTTGACGGGGGAGGGGGAAGGGGGAACGAATGTGGAGGGACGAAAGTAGGGGGGAGCGAACGAAAGTAAGGGGGAGGGAACGGAGGGTGGGGGGTGGGGGGGGCAGAGGAATGGACGTACGGGGAGGAGGACAGACGTTGAGAGGGGGAGGGGAACCGGAGGCGGGAGGAAAGAGCAGAGATACAGTAAGGAGGAGGGGACGGAGCTGAAGGGAGAGGAACGGAGGGGGGGGGGGGGGAGACGGAGTTGGAAGCGGAGGGGAACGGAGGTAGAGTGAGGGGAGATGGGAGGGGGGGGGGGGCCCCAGGCGTCCTCTCCAATTGGAATGACAGGAGAGGCAGAGAGAGGAACGACAGGGATGCGAGACGAAACGGATACGTAGAAGTGACCAATAAGGTAAGTAGAAATGTAAGAATGAAAGTGAGAATTAGAAAAAAAAGAGAATTGAAATGAGAATTAGACTGAAAATCCAAGTGACAAATAAAGTGATTAAAAATTTAGTAAGAAATGAAATGAGAATTCTAAAAAAAAAAAAAAAAAGAAAAAGAATAAAAAAAAAAAAGAGATTTGAAATGAGAATTAGGCTGAAAATCTAAGGGACAAATAAAATGACTAAAAAGTAAGATATGAAAGGAGAATTCTAAAAAAAGAAAAAAAAAATCCAAGTAGGAATCAAACTTCCTAATAAAGTAGAAAATAAAATGAGAATTAGATTCAAAATCTAAGCAACAAACAAAGTAACAATTAAGAATTAAAGTGAGAACTGAATATAAAGTCTAAGTAAGGATTAAAATGATAATAAAGTAAGCATAAAAAAATAAAGTAAGACATAGAGGAGCTAAAAAAGTAGGCAATAAAAAGTGAATCAAAGTAAAAAAATCTAAGTAAAAATTAAGAAACCAAATACTGGAATGAAAAAAAAAAATCAAAGCAACTAAAAAAAAATCAAAGTAACAAAAAAAGCAATCACTAAAGTAACAACCCAAGAAGAAATCAAAGTAATAAGTTCTCAAGTAAGAACAAGGAAGGATCAAAGTATGATTCTAAGTAATACATCAAGTATACTATCAGAATAAGAATGATATAAAAAAAATATATAGCCTCAAGATCCTTACAAGAATCACTATCTTGAATGAAGCAAAAGACGATCTTTATCCCTTCAGATTATAAGAAAGAAAACATAAACTCATCTAAGCCTAGACTCGGATAGGCCTAGACACAGATAGATAAACGCTAATGGAAGTTTTTTCTTCTTCTTCTTCTGCTTCTTATCCTAATTCTTCTTCTGCTACTTCTTCTTCTTCTTCTGTTCCTTCTCCTGTTCTGCTTCTTCTACTTCCTCTTCTCCTTTTCCTTCTCCTGTCCCTCTCCTCTTCCTCTTCCTTCTTCTTTTTCCTCTTATCCTTCTTCTTCTCTCTCTTCTTCTTCTTCTGCTTCTTCTTCTTCTTCTACTACTACTACTACTATTACTACTACTGCTACTCCTTCTTCATCATCATCTTCTTCTTCTACCACTTCTTCTTCTGCTCCTTCGCCTTTTCTTCTTCTTCTTCTTCTTCTTCTTCTTCTTCTTCTTCTCCTCCTCCTCATTCTTCTTCTTCGCTTCCTTGCCCTTTAAATGTCGATGAAAGAGTATCGCCCAGGGATCACTTATCCTCACGTGACATGAATTATAAAGAGCGATTTGGATTATCTTTCTATCTTCCTTTCTCTCTTTCTTTCTTCCTCTTCTTATCCGAATTCTTCTCTTCTTCTTTCGCTCTTTCTCTGCCTTTTTTTTAAGGATTCGACGTTGAGTTTGTGTTGCTCAGTGTCCTGTCTTGCCGTATTGCATCCTCGAGTTCTAATCCTTAAGCTTTAAGAAGAAAATGATGATGATGATGATGGTGATGATGATAATGTTGATGATGAGGAGGAAGAGGAGGATGATGGTGATGATGATGATGATGATAATGTTGATGAGGAGGAGGAAGAGGAGGATGATGGTGATGATGATGATGAGGAAGAGGAGGAGGATGGTGATGATGATGATGATGATGATGATGATAATGTTAATAATGATGAGGAAGAGGAGGATGGTAATGATTGATGATTATGATGATAATGATGATTGATTATGATGATGATGACGATGATGTTAAAGATGATGATGATGATGACGATGATGTTGTTGAAGATGATGACGATGAAGATGAAGATGATAGTGATGATGATGATGATGACGATGAGGTTGATAGTGATGATGATGATGATGATGATGACGATGATAATGTTGAAGATGAAGATGAAGATGATGATGATGATGATAACGATGCTGATGTTGAAGATGAAGATGATGATGATGATGATGAAAGAGAAGATGATAGAGATGATAGTGATGATGACAGTGATGATGATGATGACGATATATCTTACTTTTTTTGTATTTTTTTATACTTTAACTCTTTATACTCTTAACAGTGCTTTATGTTGTTATTTTGTATCTTGGTTACTTTTTAAGGTTGTGTTTGCCTTCCCGACCTCACGCCGAGTGGAGAAGCGCCGGTAACTTATATAATAATGATGATAACAATAATAATGATAATAATACTAATAGCAATACTAATAATTATTATAATAACAATAACACTTGTAATAATAATCACAATAATGATGATAATAATGATGATAATGATAATAATAATGGCATCGCTAATACTAATAAGATTAATGACAATAATGATGACAATAATAATAATAATGAAAATAAATGAATAGCCATATTAATCAACATCACTCTCAAAAGATAAATAGATAAAAAAAAAAAAAAAAAAAAATATATATATATATATATATATATATATATATATATATATATATATATATATATATATATATATATATATATATATATATATATATATATATATATATATATATCACCCCTATACCATAACCCTAACTGTAAAATGAAAAAAAAAAAATCATACCTCGATCATACATCATATCCCTCACGCATGAAAAAGAAAATAATCCTCACCTCATGCACCCTGCCTGCAGCTATGCTCTCTCTCTCTCTCTCTCTCTCTCTCTCTCTCTCTCTCTCTCTCTCTCTCTCTCTCTCTCTCTCTCTCTCTCTCTCTCTCTCTTTCCCTCTCTCTTTCCCCCTCTCTCTCTCTCACTTTTTCCATCTCTCTCTCATTCTCTTTTCTCCAAATACAGCATTTTAATCCTCTTGTTAATTTTACCAGTTTACCTAAATTTGCTATTCAATACGAATAAAATGTCCTTATCAGTGATATTCATACTTCTGTTTGTACTTTTAAAAAAGGTTGAAGATTTTTATTCTCAGTTTTCTCTCTCTTTCTCTCTCTCTCTCCCTCTCCCTCCCTCTCTCTCTCTTTCTCCCTCCTTCTCTCTCCCTCTTTCTCTCCCTCTCTCTCTCGCTCCCTCTCTCTTTCTCTCTTTCTCCCTCCCTCCCTCTCTCTCACTATCTCTCCCCCACTCCCTCTCTCCCTCCCTCTATCTCCCTCTCTCTCTCTCTCTCTCTCTCTCTCTCTCCCTCTCTCTCTCTCCCTTCCACCCCCTCCTCTCTCTCTCTAACTCTCTCTCTCTCTCTCTCTCTCTCTCTCTCTCTCTCTCTCTCTCTCTCTCTCTCTCTCTCTCTCTCTCTCTCTCTCTCTCTCTCTCTCTCTCTCTCTCTCTCTCTCTCTCTCTCTCTCGCTCCCTCTCTCTCTCTCGCTCCCTCTCTCTCTATCTCTCCTCTCTCTCTATCTCTCCTCTCTCTCTATCTCTCCTTTCCTCTCTCTCTGCTCTTCTCTTCTCTTCTCTTCTCTCTTTCCCCTCTAAATCTATTAATATAATTTTCACATGAATCTAGTTCTGTGACTACATTTGGAACTTATTTTCTTTGATATTTTTACTTTTGCAACATTTCTTTCTGCGGTTTCATCAAAGTCATAAGCCAGCAGACTAAAGCATATTGAAATCGTCAAGTGTAGAAACTTTGTAATAGTAGGCCTAAATGAGTAGCCCATATACCCGAATTTACATTTTTAAAAAATTCCATTTCTGTTCATGAACACTGTATGTTGAATATATTGTATACATTTCCACTTCATTTTCGTTTTTTTTAATATTGATTCATATTGCAAAGAACATGCGTTATCCTTTATTAAATCAGTAACTGCCCCTCCACCGAT
>BOPN01000006.1:616957-619457 GCA_017312705.2 Penaeus japonicus | reverse complement strand
AGTGGAGAGGAAAAACGAATAAACAAGCAAAAGTGAAAAAAGGCTTAAAACGAATGAAATTGAAAAAAAATCTGGGTTAGGAAACAAAAAAAAAAGAAAAGAAAATAGAGAAATGAAAACAAATGTGCAAACAAAAGTGAGACAAAAAAGGGCAATCAGTTAGAAAACTAAAAGAAAAAAAATAGAAAACTAAACAAGGAAAACGAAAGGAAGGAGGCAAGGAAACAAATAAACAAGAAGGTAAATGAAACAGAGTGATTGGTTGTCATCTTTCCGGAAAAAATGATGGATGAAAAAGATGGTAAAGGAAGAGATAGAGCTAGATAGATAGATTGATAAAGAATGAGTGATAGTGTGAGTGAGATTGAGATTGAGAGCGAGAGCGAGAGAGAGAGAGAGAGAGGGAGAGAGAGAGGGAGGAGAAAGAAAGAAAGAGAGAGAGAGATAGAGAGAGAGAGAATAGAGAGAGAGGCAGATAAATGAAAAGAGAAAGAGGGATAGAGAGAAGTAAATAACAAACGCTTGTTTATAAAAGACAAAATAATAATGATAATAATAATACCCTTTCCTCTACTTTCAACCGATTCCTAAGATGATAATCTTATGAATGCTAACATATGTTGACATATGCCACTTGTTTATCATGCCTAATCACAACTCGTCATTCCTCTGTAACACATTCACTTTCTTTCTTTCTCTCTCTATTTCTATCTGTCTGTCTCTCTTTCTTTCTTTCTTTCTCTATCTCTCCTTTTGTTTACGTCGTTGTCACCTTTTCCCTCTGTCTCTGACTCTATCTATCATCTTCTCCCTCCGTTTCTGTCTCTGTCTCTATCTGTCTGTTCCTGTCTTTCTCTCTCTCTCTCTCTCTCTCTCTCCCTCTCTCTCTCTTTCTCTCTCCCTCTCTCTCTCTTTCTCTCTGGGTCAGGATAATGTCGACCGCATGTACCCAAGGGCTGCCGATCGATAACGGGACGCTTCAGAAATCGATGCTAGGCCAATGTCGCTCCCGGTCCGTCGTCCCCCGCGCACTGCAGGGGGGGTCTTCTGGGGTCCTGGGGGAGGGTGGGGGTTAGGAGGGGAGTCCTTGTATGCATATGGGGGGTGGGGGGAGGGGGGGAGGGGGTCGATCTTGTCTCACTTTCCAGTCTGTTCGTCAGCTGGCTTTGTCTTACAGTTTAGTTTCTTATATATCCCTTTTCTTTGGGTTTATATTTTTTTGTTTGTTTCGACAGTGTCTTAATTGTTATTTTCTATAAATATTTTTATTTCTATTCTAGATGTTATCATTCGTTCATATTTCATTCTTATCTTTAAATACCAGACCTTCAGCTTTTTATTTATTTATTCATTTATTTTTTTGTATGCATCAATCATCGAGCCTTCGTTCGTTTTCTTTTCTTTCTCTATGGAAGGGAAGGGAGGAAGGGGAGACTGTGACAAAGCGAGGCCTTCAACGAGCATCGAATTAATTTAATTCCTTTTTAATTGAGTTTGCGAAAGGGTCTATAATCAATAAGTATTAATTGAGTATGGTAGGGAATGACAAGTGACACCTCGTCGATCTCTATCCTGTACATGCCAAGGGCGTGTCAGCTGTGTCGGGTGTCAGAAATTGAGGCGACCCTACGCTCTGTCAATTAGATATGGTCAATTACCAGCAAGGAATACTCTTTGATATTTTGGAATAATCACTTAACAAAGTTAGATATCTGTTGGTGACGAAGGTCAGGGTATATCATTTGTATATTCACATATATCAAACATACATATGAACAAGTATCAATACACACTCACACTCACACACACACACACACACACACACACATGCACGCACACAAACACACACGCACACACACACACACAAAAAGAGAGATGAGCTTTCAAAATACCCCAAACAATACTCAGAGAATCGTTTGCGCTCACTTAACTCGATCCTCAAGCTCTGAAAAGTTTTGCGCTGAGCTTCGTTTTGCTTCTAAACTTATTTTTGCTGCGGATTTCGCTTTAGGAAAATAAAAAATAAATGATAAATCAAACGGGTAGTGATGAGCGTCAACTTACGTAATTTTCCTGATTTGAGTAAGAAAAATATCTGGTTAATTTTTCCTCCTACATTTTTTTCGTTTTTCCTTTCGTTGATATCATTCAGAGTTAATTTCCAAGTTTAGATTTTCCTTTTGCTTGGTCTAACATCGACACATCTATGGGTCTGTGTCACCCCATAAACGCACTTTACAAACACACTCGCATGCTACTCGCCCTCGGGAAGTATATTCTTTTTCCTTCCTCGCATCCTCAAGTTCTAGTTTTCCATCTAAGTTCTAGCCCGGTTCCCGAGTGTAACCACGCCATGATTGAATCAATTAACGCCCCCCCCCCCCCCCCACCCCCTTGGTTCCTGTCCCCCCCCCCAACAACGTCCTTTGCTTCCTGCCCCCCCCCCCCCCCCCCTCCCTCACTTCCCTTGGTTCCTGCCCCCCCCCCCCCTCCCATTACT
>BOPN01000006.1:599457-604457 GCA_017312705.2 Penaeus japonicus | reverse complement strand
ATCGATCCCACAGAAGGCTTCCCAGTTAAGTGGCACCATTACAAGGCCAACTTTTGAAAGAAGGGGGGGAGGGTATAGAGGGGTGAGGGGAGGGCTGTACAGGCCACAAATCGGTAATGTAATTCGCTATGTTTAGTGTGGGAGGATGAAAGGAAAATCATTGCCTCTGTTATTGTGGTATTTCTTTTACGTTATAGGCCTTTATGATTTTACCAGACAATAACTGGCGTGGAGTATTGCTTGTATCAATACCGAAAAAAAATAATGAGAGAGAGAGAAAAAAATCAACTCGTCATGACGTCATTAATCATGCTAATTACTTCCAACAACACTGATGGTCAGCCTCATTACAATCGCGCCAATGATGGTAATTATAGTGGAAAGAATGTGACGTGATGACACATCTTATTTCAAGCTTGCAATGGTATCATTTGGACGCAATGGAGCACGAATCAGGGCATGGCACGAGCATACGCTGGTCGGAGCTACGTAGCCCTTTTGGGAGATTCAGAATCAATAAAAGTGCTTTAGATACCAAATAAAACAGTCATTAATTACTACGCAATTATTAGATGATATAGCATACCGGTACCGGTTCTGTATTATTAGAAATAATTACTCATACAACGAGGATAATTAAAGGCATTTATGATACACAGTTATCATATACAACATATACAAAATACGATTATCGTATACCCTACTTATCAATACACGTTTACGAGATCTGAACTCACATAAATAAAGCGTTGTCTTATCAACATATTTCTATACACAAGCTTCCAAAACAGGGATTATTAATTTTTTTTTTTACCCGCACGACCACCCATATGGTATTTGGTCCATACTTCCACGCCCATCCGCCCTTAAATCATTAACTAAATTATCAAAATTCCCTCTTAGATCAACTGCCAAGAATTAAAAAAAATATATATATACTTTTCTGTACACATCTCAGTAAAAAGAAAACAAAAGAAAAATAAATAAGTAAATAAATAAAACAGGATCAACACTGAGATACACAGCCACACTTGCTAAGACAATGCCAAACACAATTAAGACAAATTCCTACTTTTATTTTCCCTTTCTTCAACTACCCCAAACCCACCCTCTCCCCTCCCCCCGCCTCCACCCCCTCCCCAACCCCAATCCCTAGAAATCACTCAGACCCACTTTTTTTTTTTCAAGAACCGCCGTTATGACTCATCTAACTTTCACCCTTGTCTTAATTGTTGACGCATTAGAGGCAGAACTTGCGTGATAAAGTTGGAAGACCCCCCGCGTGCTCTTGTGTGATAAGGACATAGGCTGACAGCTTCCTAGGCGCAATTAAGCATAAGTGCCCAGTTGAGGCTTGGTGGACGCTGGAGAAAGAGAAAGAGGAGTGGACGCTAGGTTAAGGCATGGTTTGCGTACATATAGGAGCGAGTCAGTAGGAGAGAGAGCGAGAGAGAGAGAGAGAGAGAGAGAGAGAGAGAGAGAGAGAGAGAGAGAGAGAGAGAGAGAGAGAGAGAGAGAGAGAGAGAGAGAGAAGGATAGGGAGGGAGGGAGGAAGGAAGAAGATGAGAAGGAGAGAGAGGGAAAGGGAAAGGGAGAGGGAGAAGGAGAGAGAGGGGAAGAGAGAAGAAAGGAACAGAGAAAGAGAAAAGAAAAAAAAGAGATATGTGTGCATGTGTAATCATACTTATCAGAGCATCCGTGTGTGCGTGTGTTTGTGTGTGTGTGTGTGTGCGTGTGACAAGGGCCTATCAAAGATGAATCACCAGTCCTCAGATAGAGTCCCAAGTCCTAGAATAGTACATCCAATAACTTGTGCCAACGCTAACGATGGGATTATTGGATCATCTTCCTCTTGGTTCAGCGGCATGTGCTTCGTCATAAAGGGCGGAATCAGACAGAATAGGCCTACCTCTGAGTTCTCTCCTCTCATCCGCTGGCCCTTTCTCACCGAAAACTACTCCTTTGAACACAAAAGTTTCTTATGATAGTGTCCACTTCATTGGATAGTGTCCACTTCACTGGATATTGGACACCAATATAACCGATTCTTTCAACTACTGTATGTACAAGATTATATATGTGTGTGTGTACGCGCGCGTGTTATGCGTGTGTGTGTGTTGTGTGTGTGTTGTGTGTGTATTGTGTGTGTGTGTTGTGTGTGTGCGTATGTGAGTGTGTTGTGAGTGTGTTGTGTGTGTGTGTGTGTGTGTGTGTGTGTGTGTGTGTGTGTGTGTGTGTGTGTGTGTGTGTGAGAGTGTGTGTGTTGTATGTGTGTGTGTTGTGTTTTTGTGTATTGTGCGTGCGTGTGTGTGTGTGTGTATGTGTGTGTGTGTGTGTGTGTGTGTGTGTGTGTGTGTGTGTGTGTGTGTGTGTGTGTGTGTGTGTGTGTGTGTGTGTGTGTGAGTGTGTGTGTGTTGTATGTGTGTGTGTGTTGTGTGTTTGTGTGTTGTGCGTGCGTGCGTGTGTGTGTGTGTGTGTGTGTGTGTGTGTGTGTGTGTGTGTGTGTGTGTGTGTGTGTGTGTGTGTGTGTGTGTGTGTGTGTGTGTGTGTGTGTGTGTGTATGTGCATAGTATATATGTATACACACACACATATATATATATATATATATATATATATATATATATATATATATATATATATATATATATATATACATGTATATATACATAATTCTTCTCTTATCAATGCATGAGCTGCAGTTTTGTAACTCGATTATGTAATGACACTAATTGGTGCGTATTGTTCTTTTGATGGTTTATATGATATCACTTTCAAAACGGTTGATCAGCAACACCCACCACAGCCAAGCAAAAAAGCAGCTCGTAGCCCCAGCATCCCTCGCTCATACACCGAGCAGCGTAGTAACGGAGGCTCGATAGTCCATCGCCATATTGCATACAAATGGGCGTTTGGACAAGCCTCCTCCCCTCACACTAATTCCTATTAGGAAGTGGAAGAACGCGTGGCCTTGAGGCAGGAGGGGGTGGGGATGGGGGTGGGGGTGGAGGTGGAGGTGGAGGTGGGGGTGGGGGTGGGAGTGGGGGTAGTCACGTTAAGGTGGAGGTGGTGGAGGATGTGGAGGTGGTGGAGGCGACCTTATGGTGGTTCGTATGGAATGGACGTTAGTGTGCGTCTTAGGGTTGTGTTCATGGATGTATGTGAGACTGGATGTCACTGCCTGTCTGTCTATCTGTCTGTCTGGATGGATGGATGGAGGTATAGGTGTGTTTGTGTGTGTGTGTGGGGGGGGAGAGGGGCTCTCTGTGTGTGTGTGTGTGTGTGTGTGTGTGTGTGTGTGTGTGTGTGTGTGTGTGTGTGTGTGTGTGTGTGTGTGTGTGTGTGTGTGTGTGTGTGTGCGTGCGTGAATGTACACATACGTGTATGTGTGTGAGTAAAAGAAGCCCGGACATGGTTCCCAAGTCTAACTATTTGATCAACACTTTCAGAAGAATCCTCTCTCTCCGGCCAGCCCCCGCGCGGACACCTTTCTCGTTTCGGAAGCATCTCTGATCGATATCGGTGTGACGGATTCCGGGAAGTCTCTGCGGCGGTGAGAAAAAGGGGAGGGAGAAAGAGAGCGAGAGCGAGAGAGAGAGAGAGAGAGAGAGAGAGAGAGAGAGAGAGAGAGAGAGAGAGAGAGAGAGAGAGAGAGAGAGAGAGAGAGATTTCTGGAAGGGCCCACAGAAGCTCATAAGCTCATGCTGTTAGGCAAAGCTTAGGGGTAAGAGGGCGGGGATTGATGTAAATTAAGATGCATTAGCATTATGTGGCATTGTACTGTATTTCCCCTTCGCCTTGCGTTTTGTCGTTCCTCTCTCTCTCTCTCTCTCTCTCTCTCTCTCTCTCTCTCTCTCTCTCTCTCTCTCTCTCTCTCTCTCTCTCTCTCTCTCTCTCTCTCTCTCTCTCTCTCTCTCTCTCTCTCTCTCTCTCTCTCTCTCTTTTTCTCGCTTTCTCTTTCTCTTTCTCTCTCTCTCTCTCCCTCTCTCTCTCCCTCTTCCTCTCCCCTCTAAGGAGGGGGCTGTCTGTTAGAGCGAGTCTTTGACGGTGTGATTGTGATGTATGTATGTGTGTGTGTGACTTTTTGCATATGTATGTGGATGTGTATTTGTGTGTGTATGCGCACGCGCGCGCGTGTGTGTATTGCTCATTGTGTGCATCCTTGTCCTTCCTTCCCTTTCCTTGTCCCCCTCTTCCTCAACCAGCTCCTCTTTCAACCTCTCCTCCTACTTGTCTCCTCCTCCACCTCCTATGTATCAAAGTACTTAGATCATGAACTCCACTATTTGGCGTGCATCTGTTCTTTCTTTCTTTCTCTCTCAGTCTGTATATCTATTTATCTCTATCTATCTATATTTCTATCTATATATCTATCTATATCTATCTTTCTCCCTCCCCCCTCCCCCCTCTCTCTCTCTTTCCTACCATGTGCCAAAACGATGTTTAAGACACCTGTCACGTATGCCCGACGTGGTGCTTAGTAAAAAGGGAGGCGGAAAGAAGAAAGGAAGAGGAATAAGGGAAAAGCAGATAGGAGAAAGGGGAGGCAAAGAGGGTAAAGGAGAACGAGGAGGATGAGGAGAGAGGAATAACAGGAAGGAGAAAGTGGAGAAAAAGAGGGGAATCGAGAACAAGAAGGATGAAGAGGGGAGGAAAAGAGGGGTAAGGAGGATAAGAAGGAAGAAGAGAGGAGAAACATAAAAAGACGAAAGAAAGAGATAGGGAGAGTAACCGATTACAAGAAAGAACTGAATAGAAGCATAGTAGAGAAGAGAAAAGGGAGAAAGAAAGAGGAACCGAGAATAAGAAAGAAAAAGATAGAGGAGAACAGCAGACACGAAAAAAAATGGAGAGAAAGGGAGAGGAAGAGGATAGGAAGAACAGTATTAGGAAAAAGGAGACAAAGAAGAAGAAGATAAGGACGGAAGACGGTAGAAAAGGAGGAAGAATGGAAAATAAGAAGAAACAAAGGAATAAACATGATAAAATTAGTAAATAGA
>BOPN01000006.1:591957-594457 GCA_017312705.2 Penaeus japonicus | reverse complement strand
GAGAGAGAGAGAGAGGAGAGAAAAGTCAGCCAAGGAAGGAAAAGTGAAAAGACCCCGACATGGTGATGAACCCGAGATTCCATTATGACCGGAAGCAGGATAATTATCTCGGCAGGAGACGAAAGACCTGATGAGCCGAGCAGGGCAAACAGTACCCCCCCCCCCCACTGAAAAAAAGTGGCAGAGTTCCGTTCCAAAATAAGGCAGAATCCTCTCCCCTCCTCCCTCCCAACAACATCCTTCGCCAACCTGCGCGAAAATGTTTATCAGTTTCCGTCTCCTCATGAGACTCTGACGTCATCGCCGTCTCCTGAGACAGAGGCTGGGCGGGGGTGACGGGAGATTGGGCCAGCTTGGCGCGTCTGTCTATCTGTCTGCTTGTCTGTTTCTGTCTGTATGTCTGTCTGTCTGCTTGTCTGTTTCTATTTGTCTGTTTGTTTCTATTTATCTGTCTGTCCGGTTCTGTCACTCTCTGTTTGTCTGCCTGCCTGCCTCCCTCTCTCTCTCTCTCTCTCTCTCTCTCTCTCTCTCTCTCTCTCTCTCTCTCTCTCTCTCTCTCTCTCTCTCTCTCTCTCTCTCTCTCTCTCTCTCTTTCTCTCTCTCTCTCTCTCTCTCTCTCTCTCTCTCTCGTGTGTGTGTGTGTGTGTGTGTATGTATGTGTGTGTGTGTGTGTGTGTGTGTGTGTGTGTGTGTGTGTGTGTGTGTGTGTGTGTGTGTGTGTGTGTGTGTGTGTGTGCTCGAGTGCTTGTGTGAATAATAGGACCATGATTTATGATACCATGTGATATCACCTTATCAGTGTCTATAGACGATGTACGTCTTCCATTATAATGAAAAGAGAAAATTGTCTCTCTCTCTCTCTCTCTCCTCTCTCTTACTCACAGAAACACACACATCAAAGTCCTTATAAGATAGCTGACATAGGCAGCTACTTTGTAACTACTTTGTTGGCGGAGGTCAATACAGGCTGATCTCACACAAATCCGTCTATCAAGATTTCAGTTCGACCTCGTCCGCCACTGAGGACACGCCCACACTCTCCAGTCTGCCTTTTCAGGGCGTGACCTCTGAATCTACCAGACTTCAGCTCAACCTCCATTACCGTCTTTGCCTCTCGATGGGGTAGGGCCGGCCGAAGTCGTAAGTCCATGCTCGTCTCACTTTTTTTTTAAGACATCCACTTGAATCAATTAATTATCTGTCGATTGCTAAGTTCCCTATTCCATCCAGATATCTGTAAGTAGCTCTGAACAAACCAAGGAGAGCAATCCATTACAGTCACACACACATAAAAGGAGGTTGATAGACATAGACAAATATAGATGGTTCAACAGGCAGGCTGAGCATGTGGGTAAAAGGGAGTAGAGAGTAAAGAGTAGAAGGTAGAGAGTAGAGAGAAGAGAGAAGGGAGAGGAGAGAAAGAGAGAGAGAGAGAGAGAGAGAGAGAGAGAGAGAGAGAGAGAGAGAGAGAGAGAGAGGAGAGACACAATGTGCCTCACAATGAAAACAGCAATATAAAGGAATAACCAAATTCGAAATTCAGTTATCCTGCATCACCAAAAAGTATAAATCGTGGATTAATTACAAGACGAAACACGAGAATAAAAGCAACTGAAAATTGATGGACATTCCTGCTTTTCAATCTCAAACAGACACAAAGAGTCATTCACGCCAGACTTCAGTCTTCTATGCCAGGTTATGGGGCAGACGAGAAGGAGAACGACGGAGTGACCCTTGGCACGCTCTCTTTCTCTTTATAGTCTTATCTCTTTTCTCTTTTCACTTTTCCCCATCTCTATCTTCCTCTCCCTTTCTCTCTTCTCTTCTCAATCACATCCCCCCCCCTCTCTCTCTCTTCTATGGTGTGCCTCTTCGATGTTCAAAGTATGTCTCTCAAATCACAAAGCAGGACTCCCTGTGAGTGGTTCCATTGAAAGAAAAGAGAGGAGGAGACGGTGATTGATAGATGAAAAGATAGAAACAGACAAATAGAGAGAAAGAGGCTGAAAGAAGGGAGGAAAAGGTGTATCTGCTCACACACACACACACACATATATACATATATATATATATATATATATATATATATATATATATATATATATATATACATATATATATACATATATACATATATATATACATACATATATATATATATATATATATATATATATATATATATATATATATACATATATATATATATATATATATATATACACACACACATATTTATATATATATATATATATATATATATATATATATATATATATATGTATATATATATGTATATATATGTATATATATGTATATATATGTATATACATATGTATATATATGTGTATATATGTATATATATATATATATGTATATGAGGGAGGTGGAGGGAGGGAGGAAGGGAAGGAAAGGAGAGAGAGAGAGAGAGAGAGAGAGAGAGAGAGAGAGAGAGAGAGAGAGAGAGAGAGAGAGAGAGAGAGAGAGAGAGAGAGAGAGA
>BOPN01000006.1:576957-579457 GCA_017312705.2 Penaeus japonicus | reverse complement strand
ATATCAATGATAATGATATTGATATCAATAATGATGATGATAATATTAACAACAGCGATGGCAATAATTCTATTTTGAATATGTTGATGAAGATAACAATTATGATAGTAAAATCTGATAATCATTAATATCTAAATGATTATGATAATGTTGATGATATTGAGGAGGGAAAAGAGGAGGATAATAATGATGTTGATGATAATGAGGAGGAGAAAAAGGAGGATAATAATGATGATGATGATAATGAGGAAGATAAAGAGGAGGAGAATAATGATGATGATGATGATAATGAGGAGGAGAAAGAGGAGGATACTAATGATGATGATGATACTGATGAGAAAGAGGAGGACAATGATAATGATGATGATGATGATAATGAGAAGGAGAAAGAGGAAGATAATAATGATGATGATGATAATCATAATGATGCTGATGAGAAATAGGATGATGATAATAATGATAATGATGAGAAAGAGAAGGATAAAAATGATGATGATGATAATGATGAGAAAGAGAAGGATAAAAATGATGATGATGATAATGAGGAGGAGAAAGAGTAGGATAAGAATAATGATGATGATGATGATAATATTGATGAGAAAGAGGAGGATAATAATGTTGATGATGATAATATTGACGAGAAAGAGGAGGATAATAATGATGATGATGATGATGATAAGGAGGGGAAAGAGGAGTATAATAATTATGATGATGATAATGAATAGGAAAAAGTGGAGGATAATAATGTTGATAATGATAATATTGTTGAGTAATGGTGATGAAAGTGATAATGATGATAATGATGATGATTAACTTATAGAAATAACAATAATGCTTCCAACAATTGACAATGGAACTCATAATGATTATGATAGCGACCCCCCCCCCCCAAAAAAAAAAAAAAAAAAAAAAAAAAAAAAATGGGACGCGAACTCTGGGCGTTTGATTAGAAGACTTGCACGAGACTGAGTGAGCTGTTGCTCTATTGAAAAAATGTTGCATAAGTGAAGGTTTTAAAGATCACATATTCACTTATATACATGCATACCCACTACGTTATATCGATGGTATATTTAAAGGATTATGATGATGATGATAATAATGATGATGATGATAATGGTAAAGATAATGATAATGATAAGATACGTACACATACGCTTTATCGATATTAGTAATATTTGAATGATTATAATAATGAATGATGATAATGATCATAATAATGATGATGATGATGATGATTATAGTGATGATGATGCTGTTGATGATGTTAAGGATAAAATCATAGTACTCGTAGAGCAATAATAATATTTACGTAGAAGAAAAAAAACATGCAAAAAAACACAGGCATAAAGGTAATAACAAAACAATATGATAATGATAATGATAATGATAATAAAGATGTTAATAATGATGATAATTACCATAATCATGAAGATGGTGAAAATAATAGTAGTGCGAATAATAACATTGACAAAATAATGAAAAAATAAGATTATACTAATACATTTAACAACAATGATGGTGATGTTGATGCTAATATCAGTGATACTGCAACCACTATTGCTACCACAACTATTGACAATGAAGAAAGCAGTACTGGTTGCAAGGAATTAGACTGATAACAATAATAGTCATTCTAATGTCATTGTAATCACAGTAACAGCGGTAACAATAATGGCAATGATAATGATATGATAACGATGCTAATAATAACAAGAATAGCATGAATGATAATGACAACAGTAATAAAAATGATTATAATAATTATGATGATAACAATAATACTATTGATAATGATAATAAAAATCAGAAAAGCGGCATCAGCAGAAGTATCAGGAATGATGATAAAAGAAAAAGAACAATGATAAGAGGAATGGCGATGATGATGACGATAATGATGACGTAAGAACGTGCGGCTGTGTGCGTGTGTTCGAAGCCCTACGATGATAACAATAATAACAATAATAATGATAACAAGAACATTAGTAACGATAACGATAATAGTGATTATGCTGATAACGACAATGGTGATGATAGTAATGAAAACATAATGATAATAATAATCATAGTAATAATACTGATAACAATAATAATGATGGTTGTAATGATAATAATAAAATGAATGATGATAAAAACAACGATAGTAACGATGATGAAAAAGGAAATAATGGTGATATTATGTATAATAACAATAGGAATGATAATGATGATGACGATGATGATGATGATACTGATGATGATGATGATGATGATACTGATGATGACAATGATGATGATGATGATGATTATAATGATAATAATAATGATCAGGATAATGGTGATGATAATAAGCATGACGGGGATAACAATAGTAACAATAAATATCAATGATTATAGTGATAATTGTAATGATGACAATAACAACAACAGCGATGGCATTCATTTTATCATAATGATCATGATGATTACAATTATAATAAGAAGAAAAGATAATGAAAATGATATAAAGGTCGATGATGAT
>BOPN01000006.1:559457-564457 GCA_017312705.2 Penaeus japonicus | reverse complement strand
AGAGACCCCTCAGCTTCTTGGATCCGCCTCTAAGGAGTACCTCGTGGCAACCTTCCTTAAACCGACCTCGACTAACCCAAGACAGTTAGAAATAGGTAGTATCACTGCCATTGAACCTTATAGTTTAGTTTAGTTTAGATCTTTATTTACCACCCTGGCTAACTGTACAGACATGGGCAAGCTTTGATACATTGATGTAGAGTCATGACATTGTTGCTAACATTGTATTACAAATTAAGGTAATAACATGATCATATTCTATAGTATATCAACTGTGAATAGACATTTGATAAATGTTGTAATAGGGTATCATATACCGAATTTCGGATATAGCATAAGTACATCTTCTAGTACAGTTGATGTTATGAAATAATTACATAACTCTGCATATCTCATGCTAGGGGGCCTGAAAGGTTGTATCATATGGCACTCTGCAATGTAATGTTCAAGTGTTCGTTAAAGGGGATGAAAGATACTTATTTTTTCCGCAGAGTTTCTGAAATCGGCTCATGTTATGAAACGCTTCGATACGGAAATAAAAGGGTAATTTTTTTGTTTTATTATTGTAAGACTTGCTAGCTTTTGTGATGTCAAGTACTTTACACCCTCACCCTTTACACCCTCACACCTACTCAGGGTAAATTGCGTAGAAATCATATTGGCTGATTCATTGAGATAATTCTTTGCCTACTGGAGAATGCAAACATTTCTCAGATTCAATACTTTAAAAAATGTATATGCAGAGAAGCAAATAAGTGTGGTAGTTTAAAAAAAATGTAGTAAAAAAAATAACTAAGCAAAAGAAATCATGGTTATCGCTTGGATATAAATGAATACTTTCCCCTTATGTTCCTGTACTAATTAATTAATTTTACATACGGTCTTTCAAAATGAATATATGCTGAAAATTTTGTTACACATTTCCAGGTACAAGTTGTACAGTCTATGTCATTTTACAGTATGTGACATTGTGTATATTATAATATATACTAAAGTATTTGTCTGAAAAATCCGTCTTCTCCCATATCCAACTTTGTGTATATTTTTTTTTATCCATTATACTGCTTCCTATTAGAAAATTGTTGATATCTGATCTACACAGTTAACCGTAAAAAAATATTGAAAAAAAGACAACACATAAACTTAAGTTAAATATACACAGAAATCCCTGTGAATGATTACAAGTCAGTAGAAAGAGGGCGGGGTTAGGCGTATGTCAGTTGCCAACTAGCATTTTCATCCAGACGTAAGATCCACCTGTTTTAACTACTCTGAGCTAACCTAACATAAATCAACCTAGCCAAAGAGGCATAGTGCTGGTCTCCATAGAGCGAGTAACCACACATGAGGTAATCAATCATCCTGCTCTCCTGGTATCCATGTTGAGACTGACATTCCATTTTTTTCTGAGGCTCGCAAGTAAATCGTTAAATCTAATTGGCAACGGGTGGTCACATGACAATGCGCCTCTCGTGTTCTGACGTGGCAGTCGACACACATTGAGGATTATTCGGACCGTCCCGCACAAACATCAATGGTGGATGAAAATATTTCGTTGATGTTCGCCTCCCCCCCCTCCCCCTCCCTTTCATCTCTTGGTTGATATCAATATACAACGTTTTCATGGAAGAAAAGTGTCCTAAAACTGTCACAAATTACCTTGAAAACCTTATTTTTCAAACCAACACTACCCATTTACATATACATTTAGACACATACATGTATATTTATGTGTTCATATACGAATAACCTATCAAAACGAAACTGCAAGAGATAAACAGAGGAATTTCAAAAGGAAAACACCAAGGAAAAAGGAAAACAGCGAGGCAATAGGAGAGATTAGGTGGGGAGGAACGGCCACCACGTACATGTTAGCAGGAGAGCGTGGAGCATAATAACTAGGGAGGGAGGGGATTGTCGTGTGAAGTTGGAAACTAGGGGAGAGAGAGACACGAAGAGATGAAGGGAAATGAGAGGGATAAGAGGAAAGGCAGAGAATACCTTGTGAAAGGGAAAGCGAGGGGAGAGAGAGACACGAAGAGATGAAAGGAGATGAGAGGGATAAGAGGAAAGGCAGAAAATACCTTGTGAAAGGGAAAGCGAGGGGAGAGAGACATAGATGAGAGAAGAGAGGAAGAGAATGCCGTGTAAAGTTGAAAACGAAGGGAGAGAGAGACGCGAAGAGGTGAAAGGAGATGAGAGGGATAAGAGGAAAGGAAGGGAAACCGTATGAAAGGGAAATCGAGGGGAGAGAGACATAGAAAGATGAGAGGAGAAGAGAGGTAGAGAATGCCGTGTGAAAGTGAAAACGAGGGGAGAAAGACATGGAGAGATGAGAGGAAATGAGATAGAGAGGAAAAGAGGAAGGGATAGCAGTGTCTAATGGTGAAAGCGGAGAGAGACATAGAAAGATGAGAGGGAGAAGAGAAGAGGAAGAGATTGCCGTGTAAAGTTGAAAACGAAGGGAGAAAGACGCAGAGAGATGAGATGGAGGAATGAAGTGATCGGTGGATAGATGGTGAAATATAGAGAGAAGCAAAAGTAATGGGATCAAACGTTGGAGAGAGAACGATAAAGAGGAAATAAGGAAGGGAGAGGGAGAAGTAAAAGGTAAAGAGAAAAAGAAAAGCCGTGGATGAGAAGGATGGTATAAAGGGAAGCAGAGAGGGAGGGAAGACAAGTTGCAAGAGGGAAAGAAGAGAGAGAGAGAGAGAGAGAGAGAGAGAGAGAGAGAGAGAGAGAGAGAGAGAGAGAGAGAGAGAGAGAGAGAGAGAGAGAGACGAGATATATAAAGAGAAAGGCGAGAGAGAGAATGGCCCAAGACAGGCAAAGCAATCCAATGAAACAAACATCGACAACAGACTCTGAGCAAAACAACAGGCAGGAAGGAAAAGCACAGAGACCCGATGACCTTTCAGGCAGAGTCACCGGTCGACTGATCACAGATCAAAGAGCAATGCAAATATCAGCAAATATTCAACATTTTTGCCGATTTTCATGTCCCCCTTTTTATCTATTTTATAATTCTTTTTGTTATCGTTTCAGTCCTCCGTATAACGTCATTCCCTATACCGAATATGGCCATTTGGACTCGCGTTGTCGATGGTTATTGGCACGGACCTGTTGATAAAAAAAAAGTGTTGCACGCGGTGAGTATCAATATTATAAAAAAGAAAATGGATGTGGTAATGGATGCTGGGAAGAGGGATCGAGGACGAGGAGAGAGAGAGAGAGATATGTATCTATATCTGTATGCTTATGCATATATATATATATATATATATATATATATATATATATATATGTGTGTGTGTGTGTGTGTGTGTGTGTGTGTGTGTGTGTGTGTGTGTGTGTGTGTGTGTATGTGTATATACATACATATATATATATATATATATATATATATATATATATATATATATATATATATGTGTGTGTGTGTGTGTGTGTGTGTGTGTGTGTGTGTGTGTGTGTGTGTGTGTGTGTGTGTGTGTGTGTGTGTGTGTGTGTGTGGAGAGAGAGAGAGAGAGAGAGAGAGAGAGAGAGAGAGAGAGAGAGAGAGAGAGAGAGAGAGAGAGAGAGAGAGAGAGAGAGAGAGAGAGAGAGAGAGAGAGAGAGAGAGGAGGGGGAGGGGAGAGAGAAAGAAAAAGAAAGAAAGAAAGAAAGAAAGAGAGAGAGAGAGAGACAGACAGAATATTGATATGTATGTATGCACATGTATCATAGCACGCGACGCTATAGCCAAACGTTTAACATGACAAAAATACCCTATAACGTGGCCCGTATTACATCATAAAGTCTCCGCGGAAAAGCCTTTTGATCGCAACATTAATCCTCTAAAGGGATCAACGATGACCCCGAAAACCCATTCTGCGATAATACAAGAATGTCAATCGCATGAGACTTGCCATATTGCCATAAAACGTAGTACTCGCGTGGCTTTCAGAACACTTTCACGTAGGCACGGATGGAAGGATATATACAGGACACAAAAGGCTTTTTTTCTTTTTTCTCTCATTCTCTCTCTCTCTCTCTCTCTCTCTCTCTCTCTCTCTCTCTCTCTCTCTCTCTCTCTCTCTCTCTCTCTCTCTCTCTCTCTCTCTCTCTCTTCCTCTTCCTTTTCTTCTTCCTCTTCCTCTTCCTCTCCCTCTCCCTCTCCTTCTCTTTCTCCTTCTCCTTTTCCTTCTCCTTCTCCCTCTCCTTATTTCTCCTCCCTTTCCTTATCTCTCCTCCCTCTCCTTCTCCCTCCCTCCCTCTCCTTCTCCCTCTCTCTCTCTCTCCTTCTCCCTCCCTCTCCCTCTCCTTCTCCTTCTCCCTCTCCCTCTCCCTCTCCTTCTCCCTCCCTCTCCCTCTCCTTCTCTCTCCCTCTTTCTCTCCTTCTCCCTCCCTCTCCCTCTCCTTCTCTCTCCCTCCCTCCCTCTCTCTCTCCTCTCTCCCTCCCTCCTTCCCTCTCTCCCTTCTCCTCCCACCCCTCTCATTACTCACTCCATGTCTACGTCATCATCAACACTTTATCCCCCTCTCTCCTTCTCCCTCCCTCCCTCCCCTTCTCCCTCCCTCCCCCTCTCTTTCCCTCTCCACAACACGCCATGCTGTGATGTTATGAACACCCACGATGTGATTTTACGAGCATTGCGATCTCTTTCCTTCACCCTTTTATTTTTCCGTAGTGTAGATATCCAAACCCATTGAGGGGAGGGGGAAGAATCCATTCATTTAAATAGTTAAGAATTTATCTTTAAAAATGGAGGTGGAAAGGGAGGATGTTCTCCTGCGCTAACTCTGATCATAGTTTGTGAACAATGCAGATGGGATTGCTTTGATTTTATATTCCAGCTTTACGTTTTTTTTTGTTTGTTTTTTTCTTTTCGTTCTTGTTTCTGTGTCATAGCGATACAAAAAAGAATTTTGGCCTCAAATTTCTCGCCTTTATTTGAAAAAATACGAGAAAAAGTGGAACGAGCAAGTTCAACACGTTTATTTTTCGAATAAATGAGACC
>BOPN01000006.1:531957-536957 GCA_017312705.2 Penaeus japonicus | reverse complement strand
TAATGATGCCAATTAGTGATGATGATGGATCAACATAATTATAATAATAATAATATGAATCACAAAAATTGAAATGATAACAATAATGATCTTAATAAGAAAGCATAATATTAAATGATAAATGATAGTCATTAATTTGGTGATAACTATAATGATAGCAATGATAACAATGACAACAATAGTAGTAATAGTAGAAGTAGTAGTGGTAATGATAACAATTATACCGATGTTAATGCTAACCATAATTACATACTGAATATAGCAATAATTATAACAATGATAGTAAGAATAGTAATTAGTTTAACACTACCGAATATATCGGTGTTGCATAAATGAAACCTGAATAAAAAAGAAAAAAAAGAAAAGAATAACATAACATAAACAATAACATAAAACATGAAAAAAAAGATTATGAAAAAATGAAAAATAACACCTACAAATCTCACCTAAATATAGATACTTTACCCGCATAAGCACGGGATGTTGCAAGCACTTTGATCTAATGTTCCGTAAAGCTCAAGAAACACGACACATAAACTGTACGTAAAGATACCACTTTTTCCCCAGTCGTGTCATGGCGTGTCGGGAAGTCGTCCGTAAATTCGTGATTTAGCGGAACCAGCGTCGAGACGCACAAACCCTCCGATTAAAAAATCTTTCGGATTATGAAACTGCTTCCGAAATAGTCTGCAATTGCAAGATCTCATCCACGGATAAGAGGACAGACTACTGGGGATAGTCCATGTCCGTGTCCGTGTCCGTGTGCGTGTGCGTGTGCGTGTGCGTGTGCGTGTGCGTGTGCGTGTGCGTGTACTTGTACGTGTACGTGTCCGTGCAAATGCGTGAGCGTGCTTGCGTGCTTTACCAATCAAATCTGTCATAATCATTGCCGCATATTAATTTAGTTGTACACGAGCATGAAAATACGAAAAAAGTTACAAAAAATCCTTAAAAAAGAAACCTGCTACCTCCCCACCAAAATAAATGTTATGGCTCGTATATGTTTTCAGCTTCCATAAACTTGAACGAAAAAAATATCTCTTTAATAAAACCTCATAGATCCTTCTTGCTAGATATATAACACTAAATGCGTTAAAAGCAATAGTGGTAAAAATAGAAAGAATAAAAGAAAGAAAAAAGGTGATGAAGAAGAAGAAAAAATAGGCGCATCATTTCCACGAGCTTTTCATGTGGCCAATTAATTAGAAATAATTATTTAAAAACAAATGTTGGTAATAATTATCAAATCAGTACAAAACAAACTGCATATATTAAGTCCCATTGTTAATTGTTAATTGTAGTATATAATAGTTGCATCTGATTGACGAAAGGAGAGAGAGAGGGAGAGATAGATAGATAGATAGATAGATAGATAGATAGATAGATAGATAGAGGGAGAGGGAAGGAGAGAGACAGAGACAGAGACAGAGACAGAGACAGAGAGAGAGAGAGAGAGAGAGAGAGAGAGAGAGAGAGAGAGAGAGAGAGAGAGAGAGAGAGAGAGAGAGAGAGAGAGAGAGAGAGAGAGACAGAGACAGAGACAGAGACAGAGAGAGAGACAGAGACAGAGACAGAGACAGAGACAGAGACAGAGACAGAGAGAGAGAGAGAGAGAGAGACAGAGACAGAGACAGAGACAGAGACAGAGACAGAGACAGAGACAGAGACAGAGACAGAGACAGAGACAGAGACAGAGACAGAGACAGAGAAGAGAGAGAGAGAGAGAGAGAGAGAGAGAGAGAGAGAGAGAGAGAGAGAGAGAGAGAGAGAGAGAGAGAGAGAGAGAGAGAGAGAGAGAGAGAGAGAGAGAGAGAGAGAGAGAGAGAGAGAGAGAGGGAGAGTTAGAAAGATAGTGATATAGATAGATAGAGAGATAGAGATAGAGAGAAAAAAAATACCTAAAAGGTAAGAGAAGCTGGCTAGTACCAGCCACCCTCATCAGCTGACGAACACGAAGCGATAGCGAAGGCCCTAAAACATCGTGTCCGCCGTTTCCGCTCGCTGATCATCAACCAATATGCAACAACCGGGGCAACATCACCTTGTTTCAATGTCAAGTCCCGGATCATCGACAGGTACATATATCAATTAAATAGTCCAAGACCTGCGGATAACAGGTTCCTGGGATGTCAATGGATTGAATGTTGAAGGTCGATAGTATTTGGAAATGAGAATCGGGAAAGAAGTTAGAATCACCTCAGCACACTGCGGATTCTATTGCAATATCTGTTCCCTAATGCCACAATGCAAACGGTATAATTACCAGTAATTCAACTTCTTGATGTAAGGTAATAGTATGCGTGCAAAAAATTACGGTAGGAAAAAAAAAAGAAAACTGTGAATGGTATCTGCAATATTTACACCCCGATAAGAGGAAGAGGAAAACGTCATTCTCGAAGTCACCAACAATAATTCTTCTGTTCGTGGACACGTTTCGTTTTAGGATTATAGTCATGACGTGGTTTTCGAGGAGATTAGAGGTTATACGGGAAGAGGTAAGGGACGACTCCGGACTCTGAAAACGTCTAAGAGTTGCGCAATAAAACGTCTTGGAGATCGTTTAGGTCTTGCATAATTCCCGGTTGATTATTCAGCTCCACGTTTAAGCCCGGCGAAAGTTAAAACATAGTCAGTGTAGATATGCAAATACAGTGTCTCCCGCTAAGGCTCTTCGGAACGACCAGTAGCGAGGGTGTGAACGACGCTCTCGCCCACACTCAGTTCCCTAAGCGATGACATTCCAAATTTCATATCACGCCGGATAACGAAATCTGTACGAGATCAGGGGCGGGCGGTCGGCGTCGGGACATCTACATCCCCCCCCCCCCCAATGTTGTTCTCGTCTTCAGTCTTAAGAACGTTACCATTTATACGCCCGTTATTACCCAGTCAACGTACCTGTGGCAACAGAATAACATTCATTGGTTAGCTTATGTTATATCCCATACTCGTCGCGAGGATATAATGATCGATCCTTCTTGGGATGTAGGGATTAAGTGGGATTAAAGCATCCACGCGGTGTCCTTTGATCTTTCATTTTATTCTATAGTAAAGATATTGGTCGATAGGTGGCGTTCATTAGAAAACGATTCGCAGGTCAATAAGGGGGACTTACCTATTTTATTTTAGTATCTTAAAAAATTAAAAGGAATTTCAACTACGCATATAATCATAACATACATAATAAATCCATGATATTTACCACCCATTTACCTCCCTCTTTCTCTCATCCAGCCCGCCCGCAACTCTCTTCTCTCCTCTTTTCTGCCTCGTACATTCTTGTCCTTCTTCTCCCCTTCCTCCTTTTCACTTCGCCTCCCTCCCTCCCTCTATCTTCCTCTCCTCCCCGCTCCTCTCCCCCTCTTCCTCTCCTCATCCCACCCCTCCCTCCCTCTCCCTTTCTCCCTCTACCCTTCTCCCCTCTTCCTCTCCTCACCACACCCCTCCCTTCCTTTCCCTCTCTCCCCTCTTCCTCTTCTCCTCCCTCTCTCCCTCCCTCCATCCCACCCTTCCTCCAAAGCCCGCCCGCCCTCCCTTCCTCCCTCTTCCTTTCCTCGCTCCTTACTCCCTCTTCCTATCCTCCCCCCCCTCCTTCCCTCTTCCTTTCTCCCCCTACCCTCCTTCCCTCTTCCTCTCCTCCTCCCCCCCTCTCTCTCTCTCTCTCTCTCTCTCTCTCTCTCTCTCTCTCTCTCTCTCTCTCTCTCTCTCTCTCTCTCTCTCCCCCTCTCTCTCCCTCTTTCTCTCTCTCTCTCTCTCTCTCTCTCTCTCTCTCTCTCTCTCTCTCCCTAACTCTTCCTCTCCTCACCTCGCCCCTTACTCCCTCCTCCTCTCCTCCCCACCCTCCCTCCCTCCCTCATCCTCTCCTCCCTCCCTTCCTTACTCCCTCCCTCCCTCCCTCATCCTCTCCTCCCTCCCTTCCTTACTCCCTCCCCTCCCTCCCTCATCCTCTCCACCTCCCTCCCTCCCTCCCCCTCCCTAATCCTCCCCTCCTCCCAGCCACATTCTTCTCTCCTCCCCGATGCCTGGCAACCCTCAACAACTCACTCTCGCCCGCGACAGAAATTCCAACTTGGCAGAATGGGCGTCTCGCGAGGACTAACCCCAGACAATGGCGACGACGTCCGAGAGAACAGGAGATGGAAGGAGGGGTGGGGGGAGGGGGAGGGGGGAGAGGGGAAAGGGGTAGGAGGTGAGGGGAAAGGGGTAGGAGGTGAGGGGAAAGGGGTAGGAGGTGAGGGGAAAGGGGTAGGAGGTGAGGGGGAAGGGGGAGGAAGAGGGGGAAAGAGGGAGAGAGAGAGGGTGGGGGAAGGAGGAGGACACGGATGAAGAACGGGGGGAGAGGGAGGTTTAGAAGAGAGGGAGGAAGAAAATGAATGAGTGGAAAGGGAAGAAGGGGAGAAAGAGAGGAGAAAGGAGGGGGAGAAAAGGAGGATGAGGAGGAAAGAAGGAGGAGGAAGCAGATGAGGAGAAGATAAAGAGGAGAAAGGAGGGGAGGAAGGAAGAGAAGGGAAGCAAGAGACGAGAACTACAGGAAGGGGAGTGAGATAGAGAGGAGAAGAATGGGAAGAGAAGGAGAAAAGGGAGGAAAGGGGAAAGATGGGAACGGAGTCAAATGAGATAATGGCTAGGAGGGAAAGAAGACAAAAGGAAATGAAAAAAGGGTAGGAAAGGAAAGGCAGAAGAAGGATGAGACCAGGAGAAGAAAGAAAGAGAAGAAGAGAAACAGAAAGAGAGAAGAACGTAAAGAAAAACAAACGAGACAAAGAGGAGAAAATATTACACGTAATTTTCCGGCCCAATTCTTCCTCTTCCTTCTCTGCGGAATGTAAGCACCATTTTTTTTTTTTTTTTTTTTTTTCTCTCTCTCTCTCGCTTTTTCTTTCTTTTTCTTCTGACTTAAACTCGCCAACCGAGTAAGGATCCTTGTTTAAATGTTAATGAATTCCTTCCCGTCGAGAGAAGTTTTGTAGATTTAGTGTTGGTTTTAAGGGCGTCTCTAT
>BOPN01000006.1:509457-519457 GCA_017312705.2 Penaeus japonicus | reverse complement strand
CAGATAGAAAAAAAAAGAGAAAAAGAACACACACAAACAAACAAACACACACACCACACACACACAAGGTAATATCTGAACTCCCATCTCTATTTCCCTCCTCCTTCTGAACGCGAATGCACACTCGGTCGTTCTAAAGAGAGCATCTCCTCCTCTCCTTCACGTACTAAGACACCCTCGCCCGCTACAGCGCAGTTTGAGTTCTTTAAGAAGCTATAAACATCCTCTGAAAGGCAGCCACGGTTTCTGCTAAATCACCTGATCTTTTCCTGGCACTAGAGCACGCTTGAGATTTCTTCGACGGCCACTCGTATTACATCGATAATTGGAGAAGAAAAAGAGTGCTCAGTTACCTTAATAGAAGTGATTTTTTTTTTTTTTTTTTAAATAGCGAGGACAACAAAGTGAGGGGGAAATTATTATGGGGGTGACTACACCCGTAACGTGTAATGTATGTGTTTCTTCTTTTTTTTCTCCCTCTCCTTCTTCTATGTTTCTTATCCACGGAATTAATAGGAATAAGCTATTTTTTCTTGTCCGCTGTCTCGTTCTTTCTTTCATTCAATTTTTTTTTCCTTTCTTTCTTTCTTTCTTCCCTCCCTCTTTTCCTCCCTCCCTCCCTCCCTCCTCCCTTCGTTCCTCCCTCCGTCCCTCCTCCCTTCCTCCCTCCCTCCTTCCTGCCTCCCTCCCTCCCTCTTGCTCTCATAACAACTGGATCCCCTTCCCAAATAGGGCTTTGATATCCTCGAAAAATCGCAAATGATCAAACCTATAACCAAACAAACAACCAACCAACCAAACAAACAAACAAAAACGAAAAAACATTCCAAGGACAAAGAAATGAAATTAAGAGATCGGGGCGGAGGGAGATCATTTCTGCTTCTCGTGTGTAGATCAATTTTGCAAGAGTTGAAACGGGATTTTGCCATTATTAACACGAATTTCAGGGGGAGGGGGGGGAGGGGGGAAGATGGAGGAAGGGGTGGGGGAGAGGTGGGACGGGGGAAGGCGAAAAGGGGAGGGGGAGGGGGAGGGGAAGGAGGTGTTTCTCTTCCATTTTATTTCCTTCTGTCGGATTTGTATATCTATATTAAATGCGTTACTGCATTCTACCATCTTTCTCACATAATAATAGGAATCCATAAAAGGTGTTCGTTGCCCATATTTTCTTTCTTTTCCTCTTTTTAGACGAGAAGAGGAGGAGGAGGAGAAAAAGAAGGAGGAACAAGAAGAAGAAGAGCAGTAGAAGCAAGAACAACAGGAAGAGAAAAACAAACAACACAAAAAAAACATAAAAAGATATGAAGAAAAGAGAGAGAGAGAGAGAGAGAGAGAAGAGAGAGAGAGAGAAAGAGAAAGAAAGAAAGAAAGAAAGAAAGAGAGAGAGAGAGAGAAAGAGAGAAAGAACAAGAAAGAGACAGAAAGACACAAAACAAACACCCATCTGCCCCCCCCCCTCCCCAGCCCCCAGCCCCTCCAACCACCCCGTTAATATAATCAACAGCTTGCCAGGTTTCCAATCTTGTGCCTTGTACGTTTTCGCGGATCGCCTCGAGCCACGCAGCAGGAGCGAAGTGTCTCCCATATATATGCAAAACGGGTTCCTTTTGCTTGCACGGATGGGGGCGAGGGGTGGAGGGAGGGGGGAGGGAGGAGGGGGAGGGGCATGGGGGAGGGGTGTGTGTGTGTGTGTGTGTGTGTGTGTGTGTGTGTGTGTGTGTGTGTGTGTGTGTGTGTGTGTGTGTGTGTGTGTGTGTGTGTGTGTGTGTGTGCGCGCGCGTCTCTATCCTTCTCCCTCTCCCCTTCTTCCTCTCCCTTCAACTTACCTCTCTCTCAATCTCTCTCCTTGTATCTCTCCCTCCTTCTATACTCATTAATCCTTAAGGTAACTAGATCTTGCATGATATTAATCAAGTCCTGCAAAGCGAACAGACACTTGGCCGTTCGATCAACTTGATATCAATTTGATAACAGGAAGGAAACTGTAATTACGTGTAACCTCTCCCTCTTAAAAGAAGAAGAAGAAGAAGAAGAAGAAAGAAAAAAAAAGAAAAAGAAAGGAGAAAGAAATAGAAGAACAGGAAAGAAAAATAAGAAAGAAGATGTCCAAAAAGAAGAAAGAAGTAGAAAGAAAACGAGGAAGAAGAGAAGAGGGAAAAAGAAGAAGAAGAAGAAACAAGACAGAGATAGAAGAAGAAGAAAAATAAAGAAAAATGAGAAAAGAAGAAGAAAGAAAGGGAAAGAAAAAAAAAGGAAATTAAATAGAAGAAGGTGGAAAAAGAAAAACAATAAGAAGAGAAGAAGAGGGTAGGGAAGAGAAATGAGACGAAAAGGGAGGAAGGAAATAGAATAAGAAAGGTAAAGGAGGGAGGAAAATAGAATAAGAAAGGAAAGGGAGGTGAGAAAGAGAAGAGGAGTAGAAATATGAAGAGTGGGAGGAAGGATAGAAGGAAAAGTTGATGAAAGAAGGAATAAGCAAAGCGAATGAAAGTAGAAAGTGATGAGAATAAAGATAATAATAATAATAACAATAATGTTAATAATAATAATGATTATGATAAAAAACATCTCTCCTCTCCTCTCCCCTCCCTCCCTGCCCTCCCTACCACTTCCCCTATCCCACCTCTTCCCTCCTCTTTCTCTTACCTCATCATTTCCCTCCCTCATTTCCCTTCATCTCTCCCCTACCTCCCTCCCTTCCCTTCAACCTTCCCCTCCTTTCCCTCATCTCATCCCTTCCTTCCCTCCCCTCATCCCTCCTTTCCCCTCAACCCCCCCTCCCTCCCACAAATCTCATCCCTTCCTTCTCCTCATCCCTCAACTCTACCCTCCCTCTCTCATCTTATCCCTTTCTTCCCCTCATCCCTCACCCTCCCTTCCTTCCCCTTATCACATCCCTTCTTTCCCTCATCACTCAACCCTACCCTCCCTCCCCTCACCTCATCCCTTCCTTCCCTTCATCTCATCCCTCCATCCTCCCCTCCCTTCCTTCCCCTCCTCCCTCTCCTCCCCTCCTTCCCCTGCCTCTTCGCGATGCGTTGTCAATAAGTTGCGGCCGGAGACCTCGTGTCTCGCTGGGGACTCGCAACTCGCAACTTGCTGCCTTGCAACTTCCGGTCGTAGAAGCCAATTTATAGGTGGAGAGTTTAGATTCTTCATGTTTAGTTTTTTCTCTCTATTCTTGTTTGCCGTCTTTTTTAACATTTTCATTTATTTTCATTATCATGTATTTATTATTATTATTATTATTATTATTATTATTATTATTATTATTATATATTTTTTTTCTTTTTCTTTTTTTTCAAATCTATGCAAGTTGAGGGACGGTTACAGAGTTGCGCACATGCAGACGTGCGGACGGACACATACAGAAATACAAAGGCATGGGAATGATAAAATAATAATAATGATAATAAATAAATGATAATAATAAAAAATAGTACTACTACTAATGCTACAGTACTTTTAGTAGTAGTCTTAACAACAACAAAAATAACGATAGTAACGATCATGATGTTGATAAAAACAAAAACAATAAAAATATAATAATAACAATGATGATAACAACAGCAACATTAGCTAAAAATAAGGATAATGATCATGATAATGGCAATAATAATATGTAACTGTAATGATAATGATGATAAGAAGGAGACTGATGATAATGATGAAAATGATAATAGTAATAATGATAATAATGATCATGATAACAATAACAATAAAACAATATGTAAATAAATGCAAAAGGTAGCAACAGTGGACCCAAGTTACTAAATAGACCCTCAAACAACAAATAAGCAAATGAACAAAAATGGCAAAAGGGGGAAACACGTAAACAGAAGAGGGGAAAAACGTAATAAATTCGGTATTTTCCCCTCACACTGTTGGAGGATGTCAGTCAATGAAAGAGCAAGTGAGGATGACACGCAGGGTGAATGGAAGAAGAAGGGAGACAATAGTAAAGAAGACACACGCACACAAATAAGGATTGCATTAATAATGATAATAACAATAATACTAGCAGCAACAACATCAATAATAATGATGATAATGATAATGATAGTGATAATAACAATAATAGTAATTACATAAAAATGATGACAATAATGATAACAATGATAATAACAAAAATAATAATGATAACAATGTTGATAATAATAACAATAATAAATTACAATACTAATGGTAATAACTGAATCAACATTGGTAACAACAACAATAACAATGAAAAAATCATATCAGTAATGATAATGATAATTATCATTATTATAATAATGGTTATAAAATGATAATACCAATAATGATGAAGTTGATAAAAATAGTAATAATAGTAATAATAATAACAATAATAATGATAACAACAACAGTAATAATAACTGTGGTAATAATAATAACACTAATAACAATGATTATGTTAATGATAATGATAACAATAACAATAATAGTAACAACAACAGCACCAGTAATAATGATTATCATTATGATGATGACATTTTTTTTCTAGAAATAATAATGGTAACAATAAAAGCATAACATACATAATAGTGATGATAAAACTAACAACGATCATCACAACTTACATTATTTCCAATAACTCTATGACTCCCATTAATAAAACACCATAACCATAAACATCATTATTAACATAGACACAACACAATTACCCAGCCTCATAAACTACCACCGTCACCCTCACCATCACCGCAATCACTACCATCATCACCACCACATCACAAGAAGCCACAACCATATCACATAAACCAAACAGAATAGCTTAGAAAATCACAACTCAACAAGCACACACAAACAAAAACACTATAACCCCTTTCCCTCACTCACTCTTTCACCACCACACTAAACCGCATAAAAAAAAAGTGATGAAGCCACTGTTGCTCTTTTGAAATATAATGAACACATTCCATCCCACCGTAAATCATTAAACATTTCGAAACTGGGCGGGAAACATGAATAAATGGGCACAAATATTTGGATTCCTTTCGGTTGGTTTTTTGTTTTTTTTTCCGACTGACAGAGAGCGCGGGGTTATTTTGTTTACATCATTTGCGTTTTATGTATATATATATATTTTTTTTTCCTCTTGTAGGTAAATGTCGACGGGAGTGAGTAAATAAAATAGAAGAAAGATAAGGGAATGAAAAGGGGGAAATGGAAGAAGGGAAGAAAGGAGAAGGGGGAAAGTGAAGGGAAGAGGGAGGAAGGGAGGGAGGGAGGGAGAGAGGGAGGGAGGGAGGGAGGGACAGAGGGAGGGAGGGAGGGAGGGAGGGAAGGAGTGAGGGAGGTGTTACCGTGGAAAAAAAATATTGCTACAACGAATGGGGGAAAGAATAAATGAAGAATTTAAACGGAAAAATGTAAGAAAAAAAAAGTGGTGAGCGAATGAGAGGGGAAAAAGCAAGGGAATAGATGAGGGAAACGTTTTTAAAAAGCAGGAAAAAGGAATGAAGGGTGGGGGGAGGAGAGGGGGAGGGACGGGGAAGGGAAAAGAGAAGAGGAAGGGAAGGGGAAGGGAAGAGAAAATGAAGAAGAGCAAAATACAAGAGGTGAAAAAGAGGTAAAAAAAATGTAAAAAACAAAGAGAGGAGAGAAGGTGAAAAGATAAATAAATAAAGAGACGGGACACAGAAAGGGGAAAATAAGAAAACGGAAAAAAGGGGAAGAGGAAGAGGAGAGAAGGGAAAGAATAACAACCATTTCCCACAATCCGCCGCCGCCGCCGCCGCCGCCTCCTCCTCCTCCTCCTCCTCCTCCTCCTCCTCCTCCTCCTCCTCCTCCTCCTCCTCCTTCTTTTCCTCCTCCTTCATATAATATTGATCAAACTACTAATATAGTGTGCGAGCGTGCCGCTTGGCATGGGCGTGCGGATAGATAGAAAAGGATAGATAGGAGAGCGAGATAAAGAGCGAGAAAGATAGAGGGAGAGAAAGAGAGAGAGGGGGTTCGGGGAGGGGGGAGGGATGGAGGGAGAGGAAGAGAAAGAGAGAGGGAGAGGGAGAGGGAGAGAGAGAGAGGGAGAGAGAGAGAGAGAGAGAGAGAGAGAGAGAGAGAGAGAGAGAGAGAGAGAGAGAGAGAGAGAGAGAGAGGGAGAGGGAGAAGAGAGAGAGGAGAGGGAGAGGAGAGGGAGAGGGGAGGGAGAGAGAGAGAGAGAGAGAGAGAGAGAGAGAGAGAGAGAGAGAGAGAGAGAGAGAGAGAGAGAGAGAGAGAGAGAGAAGTGATTACGTACATCTCAAAAGGATGAGGTAACATAGGTTATCCTCACCCCAATCTTAGTCCCTCTTTGGGCTCACATATATTTTACAAAACCTTACAGCTATGTCAACATGTTGAAATATATACAGAACAAAAGACGTGTCAATCACAACCATACACAGTTGAATGTTTACATATCGGAAGAACGAGGGAAAGGGAGAGGGAGAGGGAGAGGGAGAGGGAGAGGGAGAGAGAGAGAGAGAGAGAGAGAGAGAGAGAGAGAGACAGACAGACAGAGAAAGAGGGGGGATAGGGAGGGGGAGGGGGAGAGAGAAAGAGAAAGAGAAAGAGAAAGAGAAAGAGAGAGAGAGGGGGGGGGGGTAGAAGAATGGAATGGGAGATGATAAAACAGATGAAGAGAAAGATACAGAAACTGAAACAGACATAGATAGAATTGCAAATATTTCAGGACCAAGCACTGCAAGTTTAACAGCGCACTAAACTGCCTTGCCATACCTTAAAATTGCACTGTTTATTTGCCACTGCACTGCAACTGCACCAGGGAAGCTGCAGCTGCAGTTGCAGGGCAAATAAAACCTTAAACTGCATCCGCACTGCGACTCCAGTGGTGGCATTTACAACTGCACTTCACTGCACGGTGCTGCACCTTCACTGCAACACCGCGCAGTGGGCAACATAGACTTCTGATAGATAAATGGAAAAGACGATAGACAGGGAAGATCTTCGAAACTTTTGCCGCATCTCGCGTCCTCTTTTTCCAATAAGCCACGCTCCGCCCCCCACCCCTTTCTTCTATGGATGTCCGTTAACTTTCGTTGCCCCATTTTTCATGTGCTAATATCATTTTAATCGCCGCCATAGTTCTTCCTACCTTCCCCCTCTCTTTTTGTCTTCCTTCTTCGCTCTCGTTCACTTTCTCTCTTTCTTACTCCCCCTCTCTCCCTCACTCCCTCCCTCCTTCCCTCCCACCCTTTCCCTCTCTCCCAATTCTCTCCTAGTGTTTGTCTTCCCCTCTCTCTCTAATACTTAAACACTTAAATACTTTTCACTGCTCACTTTTCTTCGGGAAAATCAGTCAGTAACCGCAGCGTCCCCTTAACATGATTGATATTTCTGCGCTAATGTGGTGCTGATTAATTGTCATTCGTGTATGACTGCCGATGGTTAGACGCGCGATTTTTCTTGCGATTTTGCGATCGCGCTGATGAGAGAGTTTCACTTTCAGCGGTTCATTTTTTTTCTTAAGGGCTTTAGTATTGTTTTAAGTGTTTGTGTGTGTGTGTGTGTGTGTGTGTGTGTGTGTGTGTGTGTGTGTGTGTGTGTGTGTGTGTGTGTGTGTGTGTGTGTGTGTTATTGTCAATCCTTTCGTTGGGGCGGGGGGGGGGTCCAGTATGAGGAGAGTGAGTGGAGGAGATGAAGGGAGCGGGTGAGATGATGAAGGGATGGAGAGAGAGGATAGGAGGGGATGAGAGAGAGGGGAAAGAGGAAACGAGGGATACAGGGAGCGAATGATACAAAGGAATGAAGCAAAGGTGAGAGTTGAGGCGATAAAAGGAATGGCGAAAATGATAAATTGAGGATATAAGAGAAAAGAGGAAAAGATAAAGGCATGCAATCATAATAAATGGAGAGTTTAGGAGGGGAAGAAGAAAGAAAGAATGAGGGGAGATGAGAAACGAGGGTACGAGAGAGAAAAAAAGAAACACAGAGATCCCGATGAGGAGAGAGAACAAGGAAAGAGTAATGAGGAGAAAATGAGGAGGAAAATGAATCCCTTAAGTGTATAGCCAGGATGAGGAGAGGGGGGTGGGGGATTGAAGTAAACATAATCGAGCTGAAGAATAAGGAGGTTACGAAGGATGATAAATGTTTAATGAGGTGAACAAAATGAATGAGGTGAATAAAGTGGACTCACTCTAAACGAGAAACGTTTTTTTTTTTTTTTTTACTTTTTTTAATAAACTAACGTATTGGCGTTCAAGAAATGGGTATAACAGGCTGTTAGATAAACAATAATTACTTCGGAAAAATAGTGATAAGAGTACCGATAATAATGGTGACATTATAACAATACCAATAAAACACAATAAAGATGGTGAAAATAACAACAATAATGATAACAATACTAATTACAGTGGTAATGATAATCAAAGTGATGATGATAAAGATAATTATAGTGATAATGAAATAACAATATCAATATTGATAATAATTATAATATTATTAATATCAATAATGATGATGATGATGATGATAATAATCGTAATAATAACAACAATAACAATAACAACAATAATAATAATAATAATAATAATAATAACAATAATAATAGTAATAACAATAATGATAATAATATCTAAAAATAACAACAACAATAATAACAACAACCCCACTAATAACAACAACACAACCATCAATCATTGCAATCATCACGCAACACAACGACCGAGCCACCGGCACGAAAAGCCACGAAAAGCCACGAAAAGCCACGAGATGCCGCGAGGTGATGCCACGAGATGCCACGAGATGCCACGAGATGATGCCACGGGAGTTAGTATGTGTACACGACAGCTAACTTTAGCAAGGGATGTCAACATTGCCGCTCCTCGTCAAGCGCTCGGCCGCCACCTGGTGCGCCTCGCGTCACCTCGTAACCGCTAGCTCTCTTTCCTCCCTCCTTACCTCTCTTTCTTCTTCTTCTATTTCTTTTTGTTTTCTTCTTCTTCTTTCTTCTTTTTCTTTTTCGTCTTTCTTTTCTTTTTGTCCTTCTATTTCTTCTTCTTCTGCTATTTTTTTCTTCTCTTCTTTCCTCCCTTACCTCTTCTTCCCCTTACCCCTTCTTATCGTTCCTCTCTCTCTCCCTCTCCCCCTTGTTTCTCCTGCCTCGTCCTTCCCTAGACCTTCCCTGTCTTCCCCTTCAACCCCCTTTACCTCTCCTCCTCCTCCTCCTCCTCCTCCTCCTCCTCCTCCTCCTCCTCCTCCTCCTCCTCCTCCTCCTCCTCCTCCTCTTCCACCTCTTCTTACCTCTCCCTCCCCCCCTCCCCTCTCTCTCTTCACCCCCTCTTACTCTTTCCTCCCTCCCTCTTCCTTCTCCCCCCTTCCCCCCTTCCCTCCATTTCCTTTCTCCTCTAACGCGACCATCCCGTAACTTTCAGGTTTTCGTGCGATGTCGCCCCCCGCCCACCACTCCTCCCCTTGCCCCCCCCCCCCCCCACGGTTGTTGTCCTCGCAGGGTGTCCGACATCTTTATGTGGTAACCATAGTAACCGTACACAACATCACATTGAAATCCGAGATGAGCGTCGCCGACAGATACAAAGAGATTACGTAGCCTCGCGTAATGGCGTTGTGTGGGATGCGGGGAGACGAAGAGGGGGAATTGGGGGGTAGGGGTGAGGAGTGAGGAGTGGTAGTGAGGAGGGGGATGGGTGAGTGGTGAAGGTGAGAGAAAGGGAGGAGGAGGGAGTGGTGTGGGAGGAGGAGGGGGAGGGAGTGGTGTGGGAGGAGGAGGGGGAGGGAGTGGCGAGGGAGGAGGAGGGGGAGGGAGTGGTGAGGGAGGAGGAGGGGGAGGGAGTGGTGAGGAGAGAGGAGGGGGAGGAAGTGGTGAGGGGAGGGGAGGGGAGAGGGAGGAAGTGGTGGGGGGGTGAGGGGAGGGGAGGGGGAGGGTGTGGTGAGGGGAGTAGGAGGAGGGGAGAGGGAGGAAGTGGTGAGGGGAGAGGAAGGGAAGGGGGAGAAAGTGGTGAGGGGAGGGGAGGAGGAGGGGAAGGAAATG
>BOPN01000006.1:489457-496957 GCA_017312705.2 Penaeus japonicus | reverse complement strand
GCGTTGGGGAATTGCCTGGAGGGCGCGCGACTGATGCCTGGAGCCGTGATCATTTAATTATGATTTTTTTTTTTTTTTTTTCATTTTCGTGTATCATTATTGTGTTGG
Source organism: Penaeus japonicus (assembly GCA_017312705.2). Taxonomy (NCBI): domain Eukaryota; kingdom Metazoa; phylum Arthropoda; class Malacostraca; order Decapoda; family Penaeidae; genus Penaeus; species Penaeus japonicus. Next base: position 496,849 of record BOPN01000006.1, on the reverse strand, counting down.
TGATTATTGGCAATGTTGTTGTTATTATTGTTATCATTATGCTTATCATCATTAATGACCATCATTATCATCATAATCATAATTTTGATTGTTATTATCATTATCATTATCATTATCATGATGACAATCAGGATGTTGATTATTTCCCTTGCTTTTTATTAGTATCATTATTATTAAGTAGTAGTATCATTATCATCATTATGATCATAATCATGATTATAGTAATAATAATAAACATTACTATTACTATTTCGACAATTAAAATATCACCGTTGTTTGTTGATTTGCTGTTCGAAATGCAATTTTTAAAATCAATTTTTTTATTTATTTCATTTTTTGTCTGTCTGTCTGCCTTTTAATTCATTCTTTCATCCATTTGTGTTTCTTTATCGACTCCCTAAACTTATTTCCTTTTACGTTTATATTTTTTTTTTCTTTTTTTTTTGGGGGGGGCATAGTTCTCACCTTCAGTCTTTGGAGTACGCTGTATGTGGTAAAGATCGGTATATCAAAAATATTCGTTCTGATAATAGGTGTTTAATAATTTTCATAATTTATAACACAACCTTCAATCAAATTTAATTTAATGTGTTAATTTATAACGCTGTATGTGTTAAAGATGATCGGTATATCAAAAATATTCGTTCTGATAAGAGGTGTTTAATGATTTTTATTAGCATAATGAGACAGTGGTATGATATATTACCGAAAAAAAAAAAATATATATGCGTAACGATTAAACGATAAAAAAATATATATATCGCTGGTGTGAGACGGAGTTATAAGTCAGATGCTAAAAACATACGTTGAAGTTAAGATATAAAATATAAATCATGCAACTGATTAACTGCGAAATTAGTTCCCTTTTTGATCGTTTAAAGGAAAGTCTTGGGACATACATACAGTTGAAAAATCTGAGACCACATATTAGGAAAATCTGTGACCGCATAGTGAAAAAAATCTGAGACCACATATTAGGAAAATCTGTAAGCGCATAGTAAAAAAAAAGAAGTCTGAGACCACATATTAGGAAAATCTGTGACCGCATAGTAAAAAAAAAAATCTGAGACCACATAGTAGGAAAATCGGTGACCGCATAGTAAAAAAAAAAAATCTGATACTGCATAGTGGGAAAATCTGAAAAATCTGACACTACATAGTAGGAACTAACTCATAACCCTGTTATTACTCCTTGACCCGCTGACACCTTTCCTTACGTGTGAGAGTGCCATAGATACATCAAGCCCATTACCATACACGTCCTCCCCAGCTGTCATCCTCCCCATAGATCAGACAGAGTTTCGTATATGGTTTAATACACGAAATAATAACAATAATTTATCAGAGCCAGATTCAGGTGTACAGCCATCCAAAAGCTGTCGGTATTCAGCTTTCCACAGCTGTTACTCGATACAAAGGGTGTGGACCGAGGGACATGAGCGAGAGACCTCGTTCTATCAAAGGGTTGACGTGGAATGACCTCGGTGTAAATGGGTCGGGAGAGGTGACCACGTCAAGGGAGAGGTTCTGCAGAGATAGAGATTGGAGGCTGGGGGGAAGATAACCGAGACGAGATGAAGGTCTTGTTTATCTTAAGTAAAGTCTATGTATGTCTGACTCTTGTAAAAAAATAATAATAATAAAAGAGAGAGAGAGAGAGAGAGAGAGAGAGAGAGAGAGAGAGAGAGAGAGAGAGAGAGAGAGAGAGAGAGAGAGAGAGAGAGAGAGAGAGAGAGAGAGAGAGAGAGAGAGAGAGAAATGGATAGATAGATAGATAGAGACAGAGAGAGAGAGGGAGATAAAGAGAGAAATAGATAAATAGAGAGAGAGAGGAATAAATAGATAGACAAATAGATAGATAGATAGATAGATAGATAGATAGAGAGAGTGAGCGAGAGAGAGAGCGAGAGAGAGAGAGAGAGAGAGAGAGAGAGAGAGAGAGAGAGAGAGAGAGAGAGAGAGAGGGAGGGAGGGAGATAGAGAGAGAGAGGGAGATAGAGAGAGAAATAGATAGACAGATAGATAGATAGAGAGAGAGAGGAATAGATAGATAGACAAATAGAGATAGATAGAGAGAGAGAGAGAGAGCGAGAGAAAAGAGTTGTCTTCAAACAACGTTTTCAGTAATTGAGCCTGACATGTGTTAGAGATAGAGGTAGTTGTTACGAAACGAACGAAAGAAATCCACTCTGAGATAAAGGAAAAAAGAAAAGAAATTAATCCGACGATCAGCTTCCTATTGTATTTCTGCAGAATTCCATATTTTTTTCTAATATTTCTCCAATCATAACGCTGCTTTATTTTTAGAAGGTAGCGTGTGTCAGAGCTTCCGTGTGCCATAAAGGTGAATAATAAAAAAAAAGAAAAAAAAAATCCTAAATTACACACACAGTTACCTTCCTCGTGTGCAGCGATCAATTCGGACATTTGCAATCCATGTTGACGATCCTGCACAAACTTTTATGCGCAGAATCTCTAATGTAAGTAATAGTTCTTGTCTTCATTTTTTTTTTATCCGCAAGAGCCCTTGGTAATGGATGTAGCAACAACAATCTTTTGTTGTCGTTGTTGCTAAAGAGAACTGTTTGTTGGTTGTATTTTTTTATGTACAGATACTATGCTTGTTAAATAATATGAGAGAGAGCGGAAGAGAGAGCGAGCGAGCGAGAGAGAGAGAGAGAGAGAGAGAGAGAGAGAGAGAGAGAGAGAGAGAGAGAGAGAGAGAGAGAGAGAGAGAGAGAGAGAGAGAAACAGACAGAGAGACATACAGAAGGAAAATGCGAGACAGGCAGAAGGAAAGAGAGAGAGAGAGACAGAAGGCAACTGCACCAATGGAACCACAGAACCTCCAACTAACTCAATGCAGCGAAGCAATCACCGTAATCCGGCAGTTGGTGAAAAACACGACCAAAACACGTTGTTGAGAGCGCCCGATTTTCTTCAAGGCAGACAAAGCCCAGAGGCACCGGAGTTAAGACTAGGCATTTAGCTAAGCTTTGGATTGGTAAAAAAAGAAGAAGAAAACTGGAATATTGCACACGGAATCTAGAAGGGCTAATTAGCAGCAACGAACCCAAGGATGTAATTAGTCATGGAAACTCGCGTGTAGTATTTTTCAAGACTATTTTCCGGCTATGTTAATTACTAAAGGTGGAATAAAGAGGAAGTCAGATGGAGGGACAGAAAGTGGTACTGTTAGGAAGGACAATTGGGTCATATCATCAAAGAAAACGGAAAGAGTAATTCACACATCAGGGAGACTTATCTAAATCTGAAAAAAGATAATTTGTATTCATGTAAAAAAAAAAAAAAAAAAAAAAAAAAAAAAAAAAAAAAAAAAAAAAAAAAAAAAAAAAAAAAAAAAAACAAGCATAGACACGCAAAAAAAAAAAAAAATCGCCGTGAGTCTGTGAAATTCCGAAATCAGCGTTACGAGCGAAAGCCTGAGGTCGTTCGTTAATCCCCGGTAACAGCTCAAACAAGGGGCCTCGATGACTCAGTCTGACTGACGCTCTTCCACCTCTGTAACTACGGACGCTCGAGTCAATGGCGGTTGTCCGGGCGAGGGCAGTGGGAGAGAGAGAGACCAGCTCGCTGTCACGGTGGACAAGGCTACTCGAACAAGATGAATAACGTGAATATCTATCTTACTTCTCTCTCTCTAAGACTATCTATCTACACATGCCAAGATAGCCCTCTGTTAATGCGTACACTTTCTCTCACACACACAAAAATGCAGTACATGAGTAGAGCAGTAGCTTATGTTTACGACTAAGAAATGCAATTTGATCTTAGGGAAATTTTTGCCCTTTCCACCTTGAAATATCAGGTTATAGGAGAAATGGTCTCTTATCCCTCGAACGCAATGGTTTGACCCAGGAAAAAGGAGAAAGTTTTTGCTTTGTTTTCGCAATGGCAGATTCCACAATCCAAGATGGCCGACGTCGCACATGAGGCAAACATACATACTGGATGAGCATGTGACACCTCTTTCTTTGTTTTGGATGTGAGACATCAATGCCTGGCATTTATTTCATGAGTTAGGGCACTTTATAGGCAATTAATTCAAAATGTCTGTCATATTCTTAATAAAGTTTTGGTTTCAAAGCCCATCTGTGCAAAATATATCTAGTTTCAGATAATACCTATTCAGAATGTACAATAGAAGCAGGCGTGCAGGCTGCAACGTGTCACTGGCCTCAATTTCTCTCGTTCCAAACTGACGACAAAGGCATCCATCATCGCGGCACCTAAGAACACCAACATATGTGGTCCAATTTATATGATTTCTACATAACTTTCGCACGACAACGGAACACCGAGGAAAACAACTCTACTGTATTGCCAACAGTTAAAAACTAAAGCCACGTTACTGTTAATCATCACGCTGCAACATCCATTCCATGCAATTAATGGTGAATATATGAGATACATAGTGTGGCATGAACACTAAATTGTTCATGTGGTGGTATGTGTGTACGGATTAAACCGAGTTCTTCGACGCTACACGAATGTCTTATGATCACTAAGGTGGCTCAGTGAAAGCCCCCCCCCTCCCACCCCCCTTTTCAACCAAATTACTTGCTGATTTGTTTTAATGCGTGTTTTTTGGACATAAACCTACTTAATGAGGTTGGGAACAGATGGTGTTGACTGCATTGCTGTAGACATCATTTGATGATCATGTTTGCATATTTTTGAATTACAAGTACTTCACTCACTGGTAAATGTCATGAATATATCATAAATGTTTATGTGAAATATATGCATGATCTATTTCATATCATAATGATTAAATGTTACATAGGGTTTGTCATCATTTTGCAGGAATAATGCTTATTTCTAGCTGACGCAATTTTTTTTTCTTCTTTTTTTCATATTGTGAAATCTACGGAAAAAAGTATTGTATACACAAGTGGTATTTGTAAAAAAGAATTTCATAATAAAAAAAATCAATTATATACCCATGTAATGACTTTTTCAACATCAGTATACATGAATCATGGAAGATGGCGTTTTTCTTTTTATTTGTGGCTTTTCTGGCTTAAAGAAACACACACATTTTTTAAAATCAAATCGCCTTCTCTTTCAGGACCTACCCCCTTGGCGTTGTGTAAATCCCCTGTTTCGAATCCCCTATCCGTAAAATAAATAGATAAATAATAAGAAAAGTCGGCAACAGAAGTCGAAATTGGTAGTTTGCAGTTTGGCAGCGCCGTGGAGGGGATGGTACCTAATTTTGATCAAAAGCTCAAAAGCTAAGTGATAAGGAGTAAACAAATTCTGATCTAATGGTGAAAAGCTAAGTGGTAGGGAGTGTTATATTTTTTATCTAATGCTCAAAAACTAAGTGGTAGAATGTGTACTAATTTTGGTCTAATGCTCAAAAGTTTAATTTACTTAATTTGATCCAATGCTCCAAAGCTAAGTGGTAAAGATTTTACCAAATCTTGATCGAGTGCTCCAAGAATAAGTGGAGGAGACTGTATCTAATGCTCCTCGTCTAAGTGGAGCGAAATGAGCCTAATTTTGCCCCTATTCTCCAAGGCTATCATTTGAAAGGGAACTGAACGAGCAGGAACACAATTACTCTTATAAACAATGAAACCAGATATGAATTGCAAAAAATGAACTGTCGTATCACATTGTAATCATGTAAGAACCGGAGTATTGTCTGGTCATCTAGCAAACGGGAGAATAAGAAGCATCAGTGTGTGTAAACAAACACTCACACACCCACACACACATTATATATATATATATATATATATATATATATATATATATATATATTATATATATATATATATATATATATATATATTATATATATATATATATATATATATATATATACATACATATACATATATTTATTTATATACATATATATTCATATGCATAACCAATACATGCATATACATACCCGTCCCTCCTCCACCGTGGTCTTCCGTGCCTCCATCTGCTTTTTCCCTCCCTTCTCCCCTCCCCCTAGTTATCGACAAGTGAGCCCGTTATCAGTAGGTGTCAGGAAAATGTCAGATGCCGGCCGCAGCGTCAGACCCAAGCGATAACGGCAATGTCGCGTCCGCTCTTCACAGGTGAGGGGTCTGATTTTTTTTTTTTTCTTTTTTTTTTTTGGGGGGGGGCGTAGGGGGTTGCATGTGTGTGTGTGTGTGTGACACGGAGGCATATGTAAGGTTCTTGGGTGATGGGTGTAGCACTGACCTGCAGGAGGGCGTGTGTTTGTGTTTTTTTTGTTTGTGTTTGTGTTTGTTTGTTTGTGTGTGTGTGTCTGTGTTTGTGTGTGTGTGTGTGTGTGTGTGTGTGTGTGTGTGTGTGTGTGTGTGTGTGTGTGTGTGTGTGTGTGTGTGTGTGTGTGTGTGTGTGTGTGTGTGTGTGTGTGTGTGTGTGTGTGTGTGTGTGTGTGTGTGTGTGTGTGTGTGTGTGTGTGTGTGTGTGTGTGTGTGTGTGTGTGTGTGTGTGTGTGTGTGTGTGTGTGTGTGTGTGTGTGTGTGTGTGTGTGTGTGTGTGTTTGTGTGTGTTTGTGTTTGTGTGTGTGTGTAAGTGTGTCCGTGTGTGTTAATGTTTTCCCATCCGTCATTCACCTACCTTCCTTCTCCTTCCTCCCTTCCCCCCGCTATCTCTTTCCCCATTACCTCTACCCTCCCCCCTTCTCCCGGTCCCCCCTCCCCCCACCCCGACTTGGAATATTGTTTATTCATAGAAAATTAATGCGATTTCTATCCTATTCGTTGGCGTCGGAAGGATTGTCTTTTGTGATTTCCCCTAACTTTATTTTCCAGTTCATTCCTCAGATGGGGGTGGGGGAAGGAGGGGATGAGGGGAGGGGATGGGGGGGGCGATGGGGTACTGATGGCGTAATCTGGGATGGGGATGAGGCTCTAATAATGATAATAATGACAATGATAATATTGAATACAATACCAATAATGACAAAATTTAGAATGGTGGTTAGAAAATCAATAATGATGATTTGTATTAATGTTGCTGATGATAATAACAAAAACAAGAATAAAATAATTATGATAATGACAATAATAATAACAATAATGATAATCGTATTTAATAATAATATCAATAAAAATAATATGATAATGATTCTTATGATAATAATAATGATGTTACTGATAATACTGTATATATAAGAACATGATATTAATAAAAATGACAATAATAATAGTGACAAAATAATAACAATCACAATAATGATAATGGCAATAGCACTAAAAATAAAAATGTTAATAACAATAATGATGATGATATCAATATCCTTAGTCACAATACTGATCATATAAAAAAAACAATAATAATAACAATATACAAGATACAAAATGATAATCATCACCATCATCATTATCATTTTACAGA
>BOPN01000006.1:481957-484457 GCA_017312705.2 Penaeus japonicus | reverse complement strand
TTCCCCTTTCTTCTTCTTCTTTTTTTTTGTATCCTTATCTTTCTGTCGATCTATCCCTCCTCGCCGCTTTCCCATGTAACACTGATTCTCTTCTTGTACATATTTACCTCTCTGTTTTCTTATCTATCTTTCGCCCTTCTCTCACAAACCGTCTGTCGTTCATCCTCCACCTAATTGTTTATCTTACACCCGCTATCCTTAGCACCCCCCCCTCTTACCCCTCCCCAAAGCCAAGGAAAAAAAGAAGAAAAAAAAAACACTCGACATCTAATGAAAGCCAGGGCGACGCCACAGTGAATCGATGGCCTCGATGGCTTCGTTATTCATCGTGTGTGCATTGTCTTCCGCACACGTCCTTCGGTCCTTCGCGTGAATTTCAAAGAGATTTCCTATGGTCTGTTTGTCTGTCTGTATGCTTTTTCTCTTTCTCTTTCTTTCTTTCTTTCTTTTTCTCTCTCTCTTTCTTTTTCTCTTTTCTCTTTCTCTTTCTCTCTCTTCTCTCTCTCTCTCTCTCTCTCTCTCTCTCTCTCTCTCTCTCTCTCTCTCTCTCTCTCTCTCTAATTTTTTTACGTGATGTTTTAGCTCTCCTGAGACACTTTTTGTTAAGTATGTAGATATTCCGAGATAAAGTCTTGTTATGTTCAAATAATATACTTGACTATCTGCATGAATTGTTATATCAAGAGATATATTAATTGTTATATTTACTGGAAATCGATTGGAAGCACTATAAATCAATACAGAAAGTAAAGATTTGATCCATTTGCAAGATGAGTAAGTGCAGAAGGAACGGTTCGCTGTTGACGACAATTTCCTACTGCAGTTTATCCAATTATTGCAACGCTTAGAACATCAAACTTTCTAAAAACAATTTCTACTCCTAAAGTTATGAGTACAACCAATCGCACGTCAAAAAGGTAAGAAAGAAATACTGCTTCGCTACTTTTTGTCTTCGTCTTTTTTCTAACTTTCGTTATTTTTTATTTTTTTTCCTTTCTCTTCTGACTTAACGCGCTTGATTGCATGCATATTTAAGATAGATCTAGTCCATTTGATACTGCCAGCCATACATACTTTTATAAAGAGCTCTGCTTTTAGTTTACCTTTACTTAGCAGCCCGACTCGGTGCACAGGTGTGAGAAAGCTTTGATACAGTTGATAACGAGCAAGACATGATGTCAATACATTGCAAGTTTGGGCTATAGTGTTGCATGATAGACACATGACATCGGTGTTCTGTTGCTCGATGTAAAAATCTTAATAATGAGTTTACGTTTCATAAATCTATATCTGATGATATAAAGGTCATTGTTTATTTTATAATCTTAAAGGTTTAACTTCTCTCTTAGCACATAAGGTAAATTCTGATGTAATGAAATGTGGTGTTGGGTAACCGTAGGTTCATTCTCCCTCTTAATCTCCCTCTCCCTCTCAACTCCCTCTCTCCTTCTCCCACCCTCTCTGTCTCTGTCCCTGTCTCTCTCTCTCTCTCTCTCTCTCTCTCTCTCTCTCTTTCTCCCCCTCTCTCCCTCTCTCTCTCTCTCTCTCTCTCTCTCTCTCTCTCTCTCTCTCTCTCTCTCTCTCTCTCTCTCTCTCTCTCTCTCCCTTACCCCGTCTCTCTCTCAGGGAAAGAGAAATAATAAAAAAAGATATATGGAACTGGTCACAGTTGGCAAAAAAATCGGAACTTAAAATACCCAAAAAATTCTCAATTCGAATTTTCATGTAAAAAAAATAAAAAAATAAAAGAAAAAAAAATAAAATGACACTCCTGCGGTTAGAAAACAAATTAGATGTGGATGATAGTGATATCAACGGTAATAATTCCAATAATGGTGATTGATGATGATGATGACGATGATGATAATGATAATGATGATGACGATGATGATGATGATGATGGTGATGATGATGATGACGATGATGATGATGACGATGATGGTGGTGATGATAATGATAATGATAATGATAATGATGATGATGATGACGATGACGATGTCAATGTTAATGATAATGATAATACGAATGATAATGATAATAATAATAACAATGATGATAATGATAATAACAACATTAAATCAATGAAAATTAAGATTATACCATCGGCAATAATAACAATAATAACAATATAACGCATAGATTGATAATGATAACAACTTCATCCATACCAACACTATCATTATTGTTAATCAACACCATTATCTTTAGTTAGTATCATTATCGCTATCGTGACAGTTATGATGATTATCAACAGTAATCATTACTATTATCATCATTTCGTTATCATAATTTTCATCATTCTATTGTTGCCATTACTATTATCATAATCATTATGAGAATGGAATTTTTCAATCATTTACAATACCAGTAAGAACAATGATTATCACTTTTTTTATTACTATCATTATTACTAGTAATTCAATTATCATATTACTACTGGCATTATCATCATAGTAATAATAGCAGTAACTGTCACTGTAGCATAATCGCAATCATAAGC
>BOPN01000006.1:439457-441957 GCA_017312705.2 Penaeus japonicus | reverse complement strand
TGACACCAGTGGTCATCAATAATTATGCAGGGATCACAAAAAACACGCAAGAAACTATTAAGCAAACAGAATCTGGACAAAATGTCGATGAAGAGGATTATGCCACTATCCTTTCAAGAAAACAGAAAAGAAAAGCAAGAGAGGAACGCCAAACACCCAAACCGTTGAAGGGAGCCGATCGTCCTGATACACTCTATCTCTATATCACCAGTTGCCACCCCGACACAAATGAAGAGAGCATAGAAGAACATCTTTCCAAAAAAATGAAAATATATCCATTGTAAAAGCTCACATGACAAAAATGACACAGATACCATACAAGTTTCACAGTAACACATAAAGCCCGAACTATTCATAAACTCAGATGCGCTCCCCGACAATATCAAAATGTTCTTAACAAAAGTACAGTACAAGAACAAAACCGATCAGAATGTGTGTCCGTGCAACACCGTCAGCACGGCCGGTGACTTGATAGCAGAACATCTTAAAAGTAGAACATATAAACGCACAATCTCTACTCGGTCACTTTGAAGAAATTGTATTGTAAGTAAGGGAGAGAAATGTAGACACAGTCTATGTTAGTGAAAAATGGCTCCACCAGGAAACGATAAGTAACTTTATCCAAATTCCAAATTATCAAGTTTATCGATGTGATGCAGGGCGAGGAGGAGTATGCATGTTTGTAAGGGATTCTTTAAGTCAAATATGATATCAACTACAACAGTTAATAATACTGCCGGAGAAGATGTCTGGGTTACCGTGCAAAGCAACATGCTTCCTTCTTTCATTTTTGGCGCCGTCTATATCCTAAGTTAGTTAAGATAATCAAGAAAAATACATTGGAACAATTGATCAATAAACCTATAAGGATCACAGAAAACACACCGCCTATATTAGATGTAATAATAACGAATAAATTAGATATCATTCTCCATACGGACGTCATTTCATGTCATGTTGCTCTCCATGAACTCATTACGATGACGTTAAATATAAAGAAATCAAAGCGACCACCAGTTACAAAAAACTTTTCGTGGCTTTAATCACTATGATCCTTATGCGAGGTAATCATATCTAAAGAACTAATCCTTACGAAAGTGATAAAAAGCAGCATAAATGCTTCTGCTCTTATGTGGCAAGAACCGTCAGACGTCCCCCTGCTCCATGGATGAATGACGACATCAAGAGAGCCATTGCCGATAGAAATAATTCCCAACAAGCGCTGAAAGGAAACAGATTTGAGCCCACCATTCGAGCAATTTATAAAGTGAAAAAGAATAATGTTACATCATTAATTCAATGGGTAAAGACGAATCATATCATTCGCTGAACATAAAAACAACTCTAGTAAAACATGGAATAAACACACAGATTATACACAAATTATATACATAACACCGACCACTTTAATAACTTCTTTTCACAAATTGAAAAAACTAACTTATGAACAAACAATTGCCTCCACATTACATCAAAACACAGATCAGGCAAGGCTCATAACTGATGTTTTCAGACCACAACCAGTAGACGTAGAAACTATTATCCTAATAATAAAACAACAAATGCGGTGGGAGCAGACGGCATTGCTGTGCGCTTTATTAAGGATAGCCTACCCGTAATGGCATTTTATATAACGATCATCATTAACACCTCTCTGGTTACTGGTGTTTTCCCGTCGCTTTGAAAACATGGAATTGTAACACCAATTTTCAAGTCTGGGGATATAGACGACATGAATAATTACCGCCCCATTACAATACTCCCAGTACTATCTAAGGTTCTTGAAAAAAGCAGTAGCAAATTAATTGATGAATTTTCTGTAGACCAATAACCTATTATATAAAACTCAGCATGACTTTAGAAATAGGTTATCCATTGAAACAGCGTTGTTACAGATTACTGACCAAATTTATAACATGGACAACCATAGAATTGATACCCCATTGGTATCGGCGAATGCTGTTACGTGGACCCCTGACCTGGAACCTACTACCACATAATGTTAAAGACGTCACTGACCTCAATAAATTCAAAACAAAATTAAAATAACATTTCCTAAATTGTCAGCTATGACATCTTATCAAACAAATGTATTGTATACCAAATATTTTTGCAATAAATTATATATGTAAAAAGAATAACCATTGCAATTTATGGAATAAAGTTTTAATTTGAATTCTGTATGTATCTCACGGTCAGCATTCCGTCAGACTTCTATAAGTCTCTCACAGCCTTCCGCCGCCACTTTCCGTCAGCCTTCCGCCAATCTCTCTCTCCGTTAGATTTCCGCCAGTCTTCCTTTAGATCAGCATTCTGACAGGATCTCTTCGTCAGCCATCTGCCTGTCTGCCTCAGCCTTGCGTCGACCTCTTTCCCGTCAGCATTCCTTCGGTCTCTCTCCGCCAGCCTTCCGCCAGCCTTCCGCCAATCCTTCGTTCTCTGTCAGCCTCCTTTCGTCAGCGCTGATGCCTCGATAGACAATTCCCCCGGAGACCGCCCA
>BOPN01000006.1:394457-396957 GCA_017312705.2 Penaeus japonicus | reverse complement strand
ACACATTTATACAAACAAACAGACAGACACAAACACGATAAACAATAATACACATAAAAAAGGAACACATACATACAAACACAAATACACATACCAGTCAACACAGAAAACAAAGACACAGCCAAATCACTCATTAAATAGGAAATTCAATACAGCAATTTGACAACGAAGTTTCCCCTTTATCCCCATTAAAAAAGGGAACGCGAGTCAAAAACAAACAAACAAACAAACAGAAAAGAGATAAAAAGAAACAGAAAAGAGGTAAAAAACAAACATACAAACAGAAAAGAGGTAAAAACAAACAAGCAAACAGAAGAGGTAAAAACAAACAAACAGAAAAGAGGTAATGGCAAAAAAACAAACAAACAAACAGAAAAGAGGTAAAACAATCAAACAGAAAAGTGGTAAAAACAAACAAACAAACAGAAAAGAGATAAAAAACAAACAAACAAACATAAAAGAGGTAAAACAAACAAACAAACAAATAAACAGAAGAGGTAAAAACAAACAAACACACGAACATAAGTAAAAACAAGCAAACAGAAAAGCGGTAAAACAAACAAACAAACAAACAAACAGAAAAGTGGTAAAAACAAATAAGCAAACAAACAGAAAAAAAGGTAAAACAAACAAACAAATAAACAGACAAGTGGTAAAAAAAACAAGCAGAAAAAAGATAAAAACAAACAAACAAACAGAAAAGAGGTAAAAACAAACAAACAGAAAAGAGATAAAAAACAAAAAAAAAACAAAAACGAGGATAAAAACAAACAAAGAAACAGAAAAGAGATAAAAACAAACAAAAAAAACAAAAAAGAGGATAAAACAAACAAACAAACAAACAGAAAAGAGATAAAAAACAAACAAAAAAACAGAAAAGAGATAAAAAACAAACAAACAAACAGCCACGCTTGGTGCCTCGCGTCCCCAGCCAGCGAGGTCGCTCCGCAGTCCCGAGATACTTTTGAAGTCCGTGAGAAGCGCTGTTTTCCTTTGCCTCTCCGATTCAGTGGCCTTCTCAGAAGCTGATAAGGCAAGATGGGGAGGTGAGGGGATGATGGGGGATGATGGGGAGGAGGGGGGAAGGGGGGAGGTGAGGGGATGATGGAGGAGGTGAGGGGATGATGATGGGGATGAGGGAGGAGGAGGGGGGAAGTTGGGGAGGAGGGGGGAAGGGGGGAGATGGGGGGGAGCGAGGGGATGATGGGGAGGTGAGGGGGAGATGGGGGAGGTGAGGGGAGGTGATGGGAGGTGAGGGGAGTGGGGGAGGAGGGGGGGAGGGAGGGGAGATGGGGGAGGTGAGGGGGAGATGAGGGAGGTGAGGGGATGATGGGGGGAGCGAGGGGGAGATGGGGGAGGTGAGGGGGGAGGTGATGGGGGAGGTGAGGGGGAGTGGGGGAGGAGGGGGAGGGAGGGGGAGATGGGGGGAGGTGAGGGGGGAGATGAGGGAGGTGAGGGGATGATGGGGGGAGCGAGGGGGAGATGGGGGAGGAGGGGGAAAGCGAGGGGGGGAGATGGGGAGAGCGAGGGGGAGATGGGGAAAATGAGGGGGAGGAGGGGGGAGCGAGAGGAAGATGGGGGAGGACGGGGGAGATGGGGGGAGCAAGGGGTGATGGGGGAGAGTGAGGGGGAGGAGGGAGATGGGGAAGGCGAGGGGAGATGAGGGAGAGCGAGGGGGAGATGCGGGAGGCGAGAGGAAGATGGGGGAAGCGAGGGGAAGATGAGGGAGGAGGGGGAAGATGAGGGAGAGCGAGGGGAAGATGCAGGAGACGAGGGGAAGATGAGGGAGGAGGGAGGAGATGAGGGAGCGAGAGGAAGATGGGGGGAAGCGAGGGGAAGATGAGGGAGGAGGGGGAAGATGAGGGAGGAGGGAGGAGATGAGGGAGCGAGAGGAAGATGGGGGGAAGCGAGAGGAAGATGAGGGAGGAGGGGGAAGATGAGGGAGAGCGAGGGGAAGATGAGGGAGACGAGGGGAAGATGGGGGGAGCGAGCGAGGGGATGATGGAGGAGGAGTGGAGAGTGGAAGAGCAGGAAGCGAAAAGGCTGATATTGCAGTATTCAATTTCCTCGAAGGCGGCGGCGGCGGCGGCAGCGGCGGCGAAGAGAAGGCACACGGCTCACTGCGTCCCCGCCAGAGGGCCTGAATCTGCTCGGAGTGGTTTCGCATCCTCTTGGGTCGTTACTCTTTTGTTTTCCAGCGTCGATCTCGCTTCGGTTGCAATGGGCGACGTTACACTCTGATGGAGATTCTGATTCGGTTTTGGAAGTATGTTACGGCCGCGAACGCTTAGCTTTTGTTGCAGAGATGTTGAGTAAATTAGGTTTAAACACAATCAATTTATAATGCGGTGTTGCAGATGTGGAAATTGGAATGCCTTTTCTGTTTATACACGGAAACACACACAAACTCGCGCGCACGCATGCACACGCACACGCACACACACACACACACACACACACACACACACACACACACACACACCGAATATGATTTAGATAT
>BOPN01000006.1:374457-379457 GCA_017312705.2 Penaeus japonicus | reverse complement strand
GTGTGTGTACATATATATGTGTGTGTGTTTGTGTTTGTGTTTGTGTTTGTGTGTGGGTGTGTGTGTGTGTGTGTAACAGTAGTGAGGATGAGATGATCATGATCATGATGATAATGATACTAATAATGACAATGATAATGATAATGATAACAATAATGATAATGATGAGAATGATGATAATAATGATAATAGTTATAACGTTGATAATGACGATGACGACGACAATGATGATAACGATAACGTAACGATAACAGCAATGATGTCAGAAAAAAAAACAATACCCGTTCCATCAAAAAAACATTAACGACAAAAATAAAGATAAAAGGTAGCCTCTTTCTCCCAGCCCGACACTTAGCATGCTATAATTCCCGCTGCTCTCCTCCTTAAGACACAACCCAAGACAATCTATGTTAAGCCTCCCGCAAAGACCCTCGGATTACGCTATCGCATCTGCACACACACACGCGCGCGCGCGCGCGCGGCGGCCCAACGGAACGCCTGAGCACATGGCATCTTCTTGAAATCTTCATCTCGCAGGATTTCTTTTTATTTGCCGCTCTTTGGACACGGAAATGATATCAAGGGTTAAGTCTTTCATATCTCTTTTATCAAGTGTCTCTTATCTCTTGTATCAAGTGTCTCGTATCTTTTATATTAAGTGTCTCGTGTCTCTCATACTATGTGTCTCGTATCTCTCAAATTAAGTCTCATAACTTAAATATCAATTGTCTCATTATCTCTCATATCAAGTGTCTCATATTTTTCATATCAAGTCTCTCATCATCTCTCATTTCAACTGTCTCATATCTCTCATGCCAAGTGTCTCATATCTCTCATATCAAGTGTCTCATTATCTCACAAATCAAGTATCTCATTTCTCTCATATCAAGTCTCTCATATTTCTCAAACCTCTCATTCTTTTCTCATATCAAGTCTCTCATATCTATTACATAAAGTTTTTCATATCTATCATATCAAGTCTCTCATATCTCTCAAACGTCTCATTATCTCTCGTATCAAGACTCTCATAATTCTCATATCGTCTCTCATATCTTACTCGAGCCTTTGAAGAAAATCCCAAATTCGTTTTAAATTCAATCAAGAGAAACGTTTTCAATCTTAAATCCTGAGAGAGAAAGAAAAAAAAGAGATAAAAATTCAACTGCTGGGACTACCTAGGACTACCTAAGATTACCTAGCATCTTCATCAAATATCAACATTTTTTTTTACTCTTCTTCCCCCCAATATCTAAGTCGTTATTAGAATCTCAATTTTGAATTTCCTTTATTTTTTTTTCTTCACTCGTATAACCCCCCCCCCCAAAAAAAAAAAAAAATCAAAATTTCTCCTTAATTTCAGTGAAAAAGATTCTTTTGAAAAAAAAATCACAGAAAGGAAAAAAACACACAAAAAAAGGATAATAATATCTCGCATCTCAACTGACCGTGATGAGATACGGAGGATGATGGTGATGAGATACGGAGGATGATGGTGATGAGATACGGAGGATGATGGTGATGAGATACGGAGGATGATGGTGATGAGATACGGAGGATGATGGTGATGAGATACGGAGGATGATGGTGATGAGATACGGAGGATGATGGTGATGAGATACGGAGGATGATGGTGATGAGATACGGAGGATGATGGTGATGAGATACGGAGGATGATGGTGATGAGATACGGAGGATGATGGTGATGAGATACGGAGGATGATGGTGATGAGATACGGAGGATGATGGTGATGAGATACGGAGGATGATGGTGATGAGATACGGAGGATGATGGTGATGAGATACGGAGGATGATGGTGATGAGATACGGAGGATGATGGTGATGAGATACGGAGGATGATGGTGATGAGATACGGAGGATGATGGTGATGAGATACGGAGGATGATGGTGATGAGATACGGAGGATGATGGTGATGAGATACGGAGGATGATGGTGATGAGATACGGAGGATGATGGTGATGAGATACGGAGGATGATGGTGATGAGATACGGAGGATGATGGTGATGAGATACGGAGGATGATGGTGATGAGATACGGAGGATGATGGTGATGAGATACGGAGGATGATGGTGATGAGATACGGAGGATGATGGTGATGAGATACGGAGGATGATGGTGATGAGATACGGAGGATGATGGTGATGAGATACGGAGGATGATGGTGATGAGATACGGAGGATGATGGTGATGAGATACGGAGGATG
The DNA here is from genome assembly GCA_017312705.2 of Penaeus japonicus. Taxonomy (NCBI): domain Eukaryota; kingdom Metazoa; phylum Arthropoda; class Malacostraca; order Decapoda; family Penaeidae; genus Penaeus; species Penaeus japonicus. Next base: position 377,232 of record BOPN01000006.1, on the reverse strand, counting down.
ATGGTGATGAGATACGGAGGATGATGGTGATGAGATACGGAGGATGATGGTGATGAGATACGGAGGATGATGGTGATGAGATACGGAGGATGATGGTGATGAGATACGGAGGATGATGGTGATGAGATACGGAGGATGATGGTGATGAGATACGGAGGATGATGGTGATGAGATACGGAGGATGATGGTGATGAGATACGGAGGATGATGGTGATGAGATACGGAGGATGATGGTGATGAGATACGGAGGATGATGGTGATGAGATACGGAGGATGATGGTGATGAGATACGGAGGATGATGGTGATGAGATACGGAGGATGATGGTGATGAGATACGGAGGATGATGGTGATGAGATACGGAGGATGATGGTGATGAGATACGGAGGATGATGGTGATGAGATACGGAGGATGATGGTGATGAGATACGGAGGATGATGGTGATGAGATACGGAGGATGATGGTGATGAGATACGGAGGATGATGGTGATGAGATACGGAGGATGATGGTGATGAGATACGGAGGATGATGGTGATGAGATACGGAGGATGATGGTGATGAGATACGGAGGATGATGGTGATGAGATACGGAGGATGATGGTGATGAGATACGGAGGATGATGGTGATGAGATACGGAGGATGATGGTGATGAGATACGGAGGATGATGGTGATGAGATACGGAGGATGATGGTGATGAGATACGGAGGATGATGGTGATGAGATACGGAGGATGATGGTGATGAGATACGGAGGATGATGGTGATGAGATACGGAGGATGATGGTGATGAGATACGGAGGATGATGGTGATGAGATACGGAGGATGATGGTGATGAGATACGGAGGATGATGGTGATGAGATACGGAGGATGATGGTGATGAGATACGGAGGATGATGGTGATGAGATACGGAGGATGATGGTGATGAGATACGGAGGATGATGGTGATGAGATACGGAGGATGATGGTGATGAGATACGGAGGATGATGGTGATGAGATACGGAGGATGATGGTGATGAGATACGGAGGATGATGGTGATGAGATACGGAGGATGATGGTGATGAGATACGGAGGATGATGGTGATGAGATACGGAGGATGATGGTGATGAGATACGGAGGATGATGGTGATGAGATACGGAGGATGATGGTGATGAGATACGGAGGATGATGGTGATGAGATACGGAGGATGATGGTGATGAGATACGGAGGATGATGGTGATGAGATACGGAGGATGATGGTGATGAGATACGGAGGATGATGGTGATGAGATACGGAGGATGATGGTGATGAGATACGGAGGATGATGGTGATGAGATACGGAGGATGATGGTGATGAGATACGGAGGATGATGGTGATGAGATACGGAGGATGATGGTGATGAGATACGGAGGATGATGGTGATGAGATACGGAGGATGATGGTGATGAGATACGGAGGATGATGGTGATGAGATACGGAGGATGATGGTGATGAGATACGGAGGATGATGGTGATGAGATACGGAGGATGATGGTGATGAGATACGGAGGATGATGGTGATGAGATACGGAGGATGATGGTGATGAGATACGGAGGATGATGGTGATGAGATACGGAGGATGATGGTGATGAGATACGGAGGATGATGGTGATGAGATACGGAGGATGATGGTGATGAGATACGGAGGATGATGGTGATGAGATACGGAGGATGATGGTGATGAGATACGGAGGATGATGGTGATGAGATACGGAGGATGTTGGTGATGAGATACGGAGGATGATGGTGATGAGATACGGAGGATGATGGTGATGAGATACGGAGGATGGTGGTGATGAGATGCGGAGGATGATGGTGATGAAATAGGAAAGATGGTGGTGATGAATTACGAAAGATGATGGTGATGAGATACGGAGGATGGTGGTGATGAATTACTAAAGATGGCGATGATGATGATGATGAGATTAATGATGATGGGTTTCAAAAGTGATGACGATGATAATAAAATGCGAAAGATGGTGATGGTATGCAGTGATGGCGCAAAACGAAAGAAAATGATGATGAGATACAAACAGTGATAATAAGAATGTGCAAGACAATAAAATAGACAACAAAAACACTAGCTCCGATGGATAAGACATTTGAAAAAAAAGATAACAAGAACAATAGAGAAAAAAAAGTGTACATGAAATAACATGACTTTTTCCTTATCTCGAGAAAAAAGTGACATCCCTAAAAGTTGCCATTATATGATCTATCCAGCACACATGTAGTAATCTAGCACAGCATAACAATTTCTGATAGATAGAAAATGCAAATTAGTAATTGAACGAATGCTGCGGCTGGTATGTCACTGGAAAAAGTCTGAATTATGCAGCCAGATATCAGTGGCTAAATACCACGAAGCAATATTGTTTTGTGTACTAGTACTAGTGTTTGTTAAGTTTCTTGTTCATTAATTCATAATGTTCTTCGTTCATCATCATAACTCCAATTGTTGTGGTTGAATAATCATATATTTTAATGGACAGAAAACGCAAATTAGAGATTTAGCAAAGGATAAGTGATAGAGAACGCAAATTAGTCAATCTAGAGAAGGACCAGAACTCCGAGCAGATAGAGAACGCAAATTAGTCAATCTTGAGAAGGACCAGAACTCCTAGCAGATAGAGAACGCAAATTAGTCAATCTAGAGAAGGACCAGAACTCCTAGCAGATAGAGAACGCAAATTAGTCAATCTAGAGAAGGACCAGAACTCCTAGCAGATAGAGAACGCAAATTAGTC
>BOPN01000006.1:339457-341957 GCA_017312705.2 Penaeus japonicus | reverse complement strand
GAGTCTAAGAGTGTAAGGCCGTTTTCCCTTGCAACTAAAACTTAGTTTACTCTTGCAACAACTTTGAGAATTTATAGTCAAATGAATTATTCACGAGAGGATGTCCCGTACTCCTAAGTCTTGTGCAAACGGACCTTGTTGCAACCGACGAACGGAAAATCAGGACAGGTTTACGGGAACAAGAGATTTCACGAGAAAAGCAAGAATATATATATATATATATATATATATATATATATATATATATATATATATATATATATAATAATAATAATAATAATAATAATAATAATAATAAATGTTTTTCATTCGCCGTTTCAGAAAACTTGGTTTATGAAACAGTTAGCAGGATTCGAACTTTTCTTGAAAGAAACCTTTGCTTCCATTAAACGTCCCAGTATTGAATGTTTAAGATGATTTTTTATATTTCAATATTCATTCTTTAAAAAGAGAGAAAAAAAAACATTCAGATCTCTTTCTCCTTTATGTACTCTCATTGATCTCATTTCTAAACACACCAGAAAGAAACCCGACAAACACACACACACACACACACACACACATACACACACACACACACACACACACACACACACACACACACACACACATATATATATATATATATATATATATATATATATATATATATATATATAAACAGATCAATAAAAATATATAAATCAATAAAATAAATAGATAAATAAATGATTAAATAAAAACAACAACAATAATCCTAATAGAAAAAGATAATAACAATAATAAACGAGAAGGAGAAAGAAAGAAGTCTGCAAACCCGAGTCTAATGCAATGCAAGATAGGCATTCATCTTGCCGTGAGTCCCCTTTAGGTTTGAGATTGTTCAAGAAACTTCGTTCGTCTCCATTTCTCCAACAAACTTTGGTGTTTGATATTGTCGACTTTTTTATCGGCCCGCCTCCGTACTTTAGACTCAAAGAAGACTTTCTCAAGATCGTTAAAATAGCACAAAGTAGTATTCCCCGAGAATACATCTGCTCTGTAAAGCTCTGTAAACTTTGCAGAATACATACAAATGGAAGTCCTATACACCAGGTTCTATTGCACGTAATAGTGGAAATGCGAGCAGTTTATGACCCAAAACCCGCAGATAAAAAAGGACGAAAACTCCCCAAAGAGTGGCATTCACCGTACATTAAATCTTAATGGAATGAATTACACTTGAGGGAAAGGAAAGGGGAAATATTTTTGTCATCTTTATCATCGGAATGTGTGTGGGGATGTTAACCAAAGGTTGGATTAATGTTTGTGTTTATTGCTCTCTCTTTTTCTTTCTATCTCTCTTTCTCTTTCTCTTTCTCTCCTTCTTTTGTGTGTGTGTGTGTGTGTGTGTGTGTGTGTGTGTGTGTGTGTGTGTGTGTGTGTGCATGTATGGAAGCTGCAGATATACCCTATCAGAATCTCAAGTCCCTCCCCCCCGACCCCCTCTATCATCATAATACAAACGAAAAACGAGAAAGAAATTCCCACCAGGAAATATCTCGTCCCCAGCACCGTCCCCACTGCCCGGCCCAGTGCCACCTGAAAATACCATGACCGAGAAATCTTGGCATGAAAATGTTTTGAAGCTGGGGAAAAAGAGGAACCTGCAACAACAACACCTACAGCAGCCTTCCCGTGCGCGTTTTATTTCGTTTTTTTTTTTTTTTTTTTTTACCTCTTTCACTATCTCTTTCATTTTCTCTTTCCGTCTCTGTCTCTGTCACACATACACACACTCTCTGCTCTCTCTTGCTCTTCCTTCTTCTTCTTCTTCCTCTCCTTCTCTCTCTCTCTCTCTCTCTCTCTCTCTCCATCTACTTCTCGCTCTCCCTCTCCCTCTCACCTTCCCTCCCACGCTACCGCTTCCCTCCTCTCTCTCTCTCTCCGACATTATCTCCTCTCCCTCTCTCTCTCTCCCCCTCCCTCCCTCCCCTTCCCCTTCCCCTTCCCCTTCCCCTTCCCCTTCCCCTTCCTCTTCCCCATCCTCTCCCCCTCCCTCTTCTCTCCCTCTCCCCCTCCCCTCTCGTCTCTTAAATCAGCTTATCCAGGGATTAATTTCCCGAAATAGGAGAGTCTCGGGGACAGGATGAGCTAGCGGAAGAAAAGACTCAAAACTTGGATGTTTGGATGAATTGAGAAAAAAAATGGAATAAATGAATGAATATGAATGAATGAATAAACGAATGCATGTCAGACTTCACCAAATAGTTCCTAGGATAAGTGGATGCCTGGGTTGATAAATGAATGAATGGATAAACGAGAGAGAGAGAGAGAGAGAGAGAGAGAGAGAGAGAGAGAGAGAGAGAGAGAGAGAGAGAGAGAGGTATTGGCAAGCTATAAAGAATGAGAAATAAGCCCAGCTGAAGCAATGACAACTGCGTGAATATTTGACTGAAAATAAATAATGAATGATTTTTTTCGTCAACTGGCTGGATGAGTGGATGAAAATTGGGGTGACTGAACTGGTGGGCGATTTTCG
>BOPN01000006.1:329457-336957 GCA_017312705.2 Penaeus japonicus | reverse complement strand
ATGAAGACAGACTGTGTGTGTGTGTATGTGTGTGTGTGTGTGTGTGTGTGTGTGTGTGTGTGTGTGTGTGTGTGTGTGCGTGTGCGTGTGCGTGTGCGTGTGCGTGTGCGTGCGTGTGCGTGTACATGTGCGTGCACTGGAGAGAACAGCGTGGACAGGAAGAGAGGGCACTGGATGGGGTTGGGAATTCAGAGAGAAATTCTCACCTGTCGATTCCGCAAGAGTTCGTTTTCCAGCGAAGTAGACGTGGCACGGGTAGGCGAGGGGAGACGGGCGAGGGGAGGCAGGCAAGGGGAGGCGGGCGCTTGGGAGGCGGGCGCGGAGAGGGGGTCGTGGATAGGCGGGCGAGGGGAGGCGAAAGGAAGGCGCCATAGCTTCCACTGGGACCGAGAGCGCATCATGACCGTCCGACCTTTTATTTGTTCATTTATTCATCTGTTCTCCAAAGGTCTATGGCGCCTTGCAAAGCCTGTCTCGGCGGATTGTTGCCCTGCGGCCCAATGGAAACCGAGGGAGGACAGAGAACAGGGAGCAGGGGGGGGGGGAGACGAAAAAAAAGAAGAGCAAGAAAGGGTATAGGAAGAAGAGTAAGAGAGAAAGAGAGAGCAAGAGAGAGAGAGAGAGAGAGAGAGAGAGAGAGAGAGAGAGAGAGAGAGACGACCGAAGTCGAAATGGAAACAGAGGCGAACCCTCGGTCAGGTAAGCAGTTCCAAAGCGAGACAATAGGCTCGTAATAGATACCACAACACCCCTTTCCGCCCCCCACCCCCCGGCACTGACAAAATAAGAACCACGACAGCATACGTGTAAGGATGACTCGTTAATTACTCAAATAGAGAACACACACACACACACACACACACACACACACACACACACACACACATACTAGCACAGCAGAAGCAAAAATGCACATATGCAGGCACGAATTCAAACACACGTGCCCGCACACAAACACATACACTAACACCTACATACACAGGCAGACACACTGTTCTTACGCAATGATGCCTCAGATGCAATATTAAACCCCCAGTATTTAAACGAGAGTTAAGGAGGTTATTAGCCACATTAACTTTGCATTGCATCATATCCACATCTCATAACCGCACAAATGGGTTAGCTAACTTATCCTCATCACTAACCCTGGTCTCTTACGGAGGACATTACCCTGATAGTTAAGAGAAAAAATCATGCAATATCATACAATCCTCCAGAGCAGATCTTGGAAATAAGATGATCTGTGATTTCCTAACTTCCCTCCCACGCCCTCTCTATCAGTTTCATTTACATCTCGTCTGGTCATGTACACACATTCATTTTTTTGTATACGATTGTGCGCTCGTGTGTGTATTTGCCTCTCCACGTACATATGAATATTTGATGTTGTTGTTGTTGTTATTGCTGCTTTTCAACGGGATCGAATCGTTTGCAAGATGCATCAGCTTGATCCCTTTTCCCACACCTATGCGGAGATGCTGCTCTCGTGACTCAGAATCCTCATAATGGCTTCCTATATTGGTTCAGTTCCAGACTTCATGCTTTGACTCAAAACGAAAATAAAGGGATTAATCTATCCTATCTCTTTCTCTTTCTTATATATCACGTTCGTTTTTTTATATCACTTTCTCCACTGGGAAAATGGAGACATAGACCTGACCCTTCCTTAAAGAAGAGGTCATGTTGATGTGACCTTCATATCATATCCTCGACAACATTATCTTCCATCAATTACCTTCTCTTCTCAACCCTTTTATCGTCTCACCCCCCCCCCCCCCCTATCAGCTCAGCTCCCCCTCCAGTAGCTCTTATCTCCAGTAATTACCACAGTATCGCCTGACCTATGACCTATCACGAAGCAGCCAGACCTATCATGAAACAGCCTGCAAGTGCCTCCGCATGCAACTCCCCTCACCCCCACCCTTCCCTCCCATCCCCTCCCTACGTCAAGGAGGGGAGAAGGGGTTCCTTAGCGTGACAGAGTGACATCTGCAGTCATGTCTCCCTTAACGCCGTTCGAGGTCATCAACCTTCGCTTCCGTTCTCTTAAAGTGGCTCTTGTGGGGTTTGGGGACTGGGGAGGAGGAGGAGGAGGAGGAAGGGAGGAGGAGGAGGAGAAGGAGGAGGAGGAGGGGAGAAGAAAGAGGGGGAGGGAGATAGGGGACACAGGGAGAGGAGGGAGGGGGGGAGAAAGGGAGAAAGGGAAAAATGGAGAGAGAGAGAGAGAGAGAGAGAGAGAGAGAGAGAGAGAGAGAGAGAGAGAGAGAGAGAGAGAGAGAGAGAGAGAGAGAGAGAGAGAGAGAAGATAGAAGACAGAACAAGAGGAAAGGTAGGAAATAGGAAAAATGTGAGGAAGAGAAGGAGGAGAGGGATGAGGAGAGGAACGATGATGATGATGATGATGATGATGATGATGATGATGATGATGATGATGATGATGATGATGATGATGATGATGATACTGATGATGATGATGATGATGAAATAATCAAATATAAATATCAATAATATCAACTTTAACAATAATAATAATACCAATAATGATAACAACAATAATAATGGTAATAATTTATGATATTATTACTATAATCTACTATCTGATAATTTCCATCCTTTATTTCTGATTCTTCATGTACTTGTTTATCTAGGCCTATTTGTTGAAATATGTGTATATCCATCATAAGCAATTTTTTTTATCCATTTGTCCACATTACTTAAAGCAGGTTTGGTTTCTGAAAGCAAGTGGCAACATCTGCAGTTTCTGGAGGTGAAGATACAATGGAAGTGGAGCCATAAATTGGCTCAATAGCATCACACATAGTTATCTCATACCCTAATACTACACGAGTGGAATTCTTTATGAAAGTTTGTTTAGGATGAATATGTGATTATAAAATGTGTGAGAGGTTGTATGTGTGCTTGTGTGTATTTGCTTGTAACTGTAAATGCAAATGAAAAAAAAAAAAAAAAAAAAAAAAAAAAAAAAAAAAAAAAAAAAAAAAAAAAAAAAAAAAAAAAAAAAGGAGGAAGAGGAGGAGTAGGAGGAGGAGGAGGAGGAGAAGGAAGGGAGGAGGAGAAGAAGGAAGGGAGGAGAAGGAGGAGGAAGGGAGGAGGAAAAGGAGGAGTAGGAGTAGGAGGAGTAGGAGAAGGAGGAAGAAGAGGAGGAAGAGGAGGAAGAGGAGGAGGAGGAGGAGGAGGAGGAGGAGAAGGAAGGGAGGAGGAGGAGGAGGAGGAGGAGGAGGAAGGGAGGGTTGGTGGAGGGTGTTGTGGAGTGGGGGGAAGGAGGGGGAGGGCACGGGGAAGATTGAAAGACATGGGTATTGTAAGGAGGGACAGAGAGAGGGTGGGGGGAGGTGTTATGAGGGGAGGACACGGGGGAGGAGGAGAGAGAGGGGTGTTGTAAGGAGAAAGAGAGAGAGGTTTTGTAGGGGGGGGGGGAGGCACGGGGTAGGGGAAAGAGAGGGTAACGGGTACGTCTATGGTGAGACGTGAGAGGGTATCATATGTTGATGAATGTACAGAGATCCGGAAATAGTACGTGTACATATGGGCGTGTGTGTTTGTGTCTGTTCGCGAGAGTGTGTATGTATGCTTGTGCTAACATTCAGAATTTGGAAATGAAATGGAGAATGAACGACGGAAATTCGAAACCACCTGCACTTGATGATTCCTCTTGTTTCGCCGTTTCCCTGCATTTCCCTGTTGCTATCAAATGCAAAGCAACGGAAAATGGCTACTACTTTACTTGGCTCAGTTCACAGAGAATCCATGATACAAAATCCTTCCAAAGAAAGATCACCCTCTTTATCCCCCCCCTTCCCCCATCCCCTTTTCAATATCCATTCTCGCTTTTATTTCTTTATGCCTCTCCCTTCCCCCTATTCCCCTTAAGCCCTTCATCCCCCCTCCTCCTACCTCTATCTCCCATTCAACCCTTCAATTCTTCCCCCTCCCCTACATCCCCACCCCCATCCTCGCCCTTCCCCCTCCCGCTCCCAGCCCACCACCTTCCCTCACATTTCCCCTCTGCAACTTACCTATCCCACGTATCAGATCCCTTCGCCTTGTCTTATCCAAAGCTAAAAAACAACACGCTGTATCCCGGGTACATCCCACGGCGGCCCGGAGTTGACAGGCCTTTTCAGGGGACCGTCACGGCTCTGCCCTTTGACTTCGGCAGCTGGGAGACGGGGGGCTTCCTGCCCTTTCAATAACCGAGATACCATGGCATGTGAGGAATATATGTGTGTATATATATGTATATATGTATATATTTATTTATCTTTCTATCTATCTATCTATATATATATATATATATATATATATATATATATATATATATATATATATATATATATATATATATATTTATTTATGTATGTATGTGTATGTGTATGTGTATGTGTATGCGTATGCGTATGCGTATGCGTATGTGTATGTGTATGTATATGTATATGTATGTATATATATGTACATATATATATATATATATATATATATATATATATATATATATATATATATATGTATGTATGTATGTATGTATGTATACATGTACAAACACACACACACACACACACACACACACACACATATAATATATGTCTTATGTCTTCGTTCATACAAACCATACACACTATAATATACATATATATATATATATATATATATATATATATATAATATATATATATATATATATATATATATATATATATATATATATATATACACACAACCATAAAGCCACACACACAAACACACATCAACCACACTCCACATACAAACCCCAAAACCCTGACATAAACCCCACACAAAACAGAAACGCGAAAAAAACACATAAAACCAGACATCCTCACAGAACCCAAAAAGAAAACAAACACAGAACCTGCTTATTTTTTTGCAGCGCATATTGCACACAGTGATAATGAGAATCACCCCGGCCTTTGTTTACCGCACGCCTTCTGTTTAAGGCGAGTCGAGATCCTGCAACCCACCTGACTATGCAACATTTCTTAGGTTTCTTGCGTACCTGAGGGAGAAATAAAGAGAGAGTTATTGTAATTGCTTCTATTATGAGGATAATCAGTTGTGTAAATGAGGGTACTACATGCAGCTGCAATAGTCGTGATTTAGGTAGCAGATATGGAGAGTACTTGCAATAATGATATTCATAATGATTCTAATGATTGCAATAGTGTTATCATAAAAAAACAATAACAGCATTAAAAATCATCAACATTACTATCATTATCATTATCATTATTATCTTTTTCATCATCATCACAATAATAGGAATAATGGTATTGCAAATAAATAATATTGGCAAGTATAATGATAACAATGACATCAATAATATCAATAATAGTATATAGATGATGATGATGATGATAACAAGAATCATAATGAGAATAACAACAACAACAATATCAATAATGATAATCATTACTATGATTATCATTATCATTATTCTTTTCATAATCATAATGATTATAACAATAATATAATAACAACAGTAAAATCTATATAAAAATAATGACAATAATGATAATAATGATAATAATAACAATAACAACAACAACGATAATAACAATAAATTACATTGTAACACTATCACTACCAACCCAAACCCATAACCAATATTAGTGAAACTAACCACATTGACATTAATCATACGCAATAAAACGAGATCCTAGATTTAAAAAGATAATAATAATAATAATTAAAAAATAAAAAATAAATAAAAAGACGATGACAAAACTCTTAAATTAAATCTTAAATCCTTCGGGTTGACCTGACATCTGACCCCCTTTGAACCTAGGTCATTTAATACCCCTTCCGAGGGTCATTTATCAAACGCCCTTCTTCTCTTACCAGCTCTCCCTTTCCCTCCCCCCCGAGTCTCTCCCTCTTACCCTGAGCCCTTGGCCCCGTTTTCCAAAGCATAATTCGAAACCTCTTTGTGGGTCTTACCTTTCTCTTCCTTCAAGAAAAAAAATGGGTTTTAGATTTCTCTTCTTGAAGGAAAAAAGGGGAGGTCTTAGGAGACTCGTCTTTAAGTGAAAAAGGAGGAAAATGGATGAGGGGGAAATATGAGGAACGGAGAGATGGAGAGATGGAGAGATATATAGATAGATAGATAGATAAAGAGAGAGAGAACGGCGAAAGGGAGAGTTAAGTGGAGAGGGAGAGGGAGTGAGGAGGAGAGAGAGAGGGAGAGAGAGGGAGAGAGAGGGAGTGGGAGAGAGAGAGAGAGAGAGAGAGAGAGAGAGAGAGAGAGAGAGAGAGAGAGAGAGAGAGAGAGAGAGAGAGAGAGAGAGAGAGAGAGAAATAGAGAAAGAGAAAGAGAAAGAGAAAGAGAGAGAGAGAGAGAGAGAGAGAGAGAGAGAGAGAGAGAGAGAGAGAGAGAGAGAGAGAGAGAGAGAGAGAGAGAGAGAGAGAGAGAGAGAGAGAGAGAGAGGAAGAAAGAGAGAGAGAGAGGAAGAGAGAGAGAGAGGCAGAAAGAAAGAGAGAGAGAAGGTGAGAGAATCAGAGAGAGGGTGGGGGAGAGTCTCAGAAAGAGAGAGAGGATATCGATATAAGTAAAATTATGCAAGATATTTCATAGGCCTACTTTTTATCGGTTCGTAGATACTTTTAGGAGATTGATGACGGTTTGCTGAATGCAACATGTCAGAATAACATCACTCAATTCACAATAATAGTTCATCACTAACTTGCCTATCATCAGGTAATTATTATCATCGTCAACCACTCAACTTGCCATCAACCACTCAACTTCAACTCAAAAAAAGGTGATGATAATGATAATAATGTTGACAACAAAAATAACGATAATAATAACAACAGTAACAAAAATAATAATAACAATAATAATAATAATGATAATAATAATAATAATAATAATAATAATAATAATAATAATGATAATGACAATGGTAATAATAACAATAATAACAATAACGATAATAATAATAATAATAATAAATAATAATAACAATAACGATAATAGTAATAACAATAATAATGATGATAATAATAATAATAAAAAAAATAATAATAATTACAGCAATAATAATGATGGCAATAATAATAATGATAATGATAATGATAATAACAATAACAATAATAATGATGATAAAAATAATAATAATAATAATAATAATAACAATAACGATAACAATAATAATAATGATGATGATGATAATAATAATAATAATAATAATAATAATAATAATAATGATAACAAAAATAATAATAATAATAATAACAATAATAATAAGAAAATATCACTGACAAAAAGAGATTCTCCCTTCTCTTCGTAAGTGCTCCCTCGTTCCATATTTATCAGCCCGTTCCCCTCCCCCCCCCCCATCTCTTTTTCCCTTCACCTATCTGTGCCTTGATCTTCTATGGCGGGAGAATGGTAATGATAGTGATTGATGATGATGATGGTGATGATTGATGAGGATGATGATGAGGATGATGATAATGGTGATG
>BOPN01000006.1:314457-319457 GCA_017312705.2 Penaeus japonicus | reverse complement strand
TGTGTGTGTGTGTGTGTGTGTGTGTGTGTGTGTGTGTGTGTGTGTGTGTGTGTGTGTGTGTGTGTGTGTGTGCGAGTGCAAAGCCAGACGGTGTGTATTCTTGTGTGCATGTGATTATTAACCTGTATGTATGCATGTGCGTGTGTGAGTGTGCGCACGAAACCAGACCTGCATCGTCCATAAAGAACATCACACAGGACCCTAACCAGCAAACAGCTGTCAGACGTAGAAACGTTTGAAAATGGCGAAGTATCCCCTGCCTTACACCTGCCCTTCTCCCCCCCCCCACTCACCCCGCAGTCATCTCTAATCGCTCCCACTGATGATTGGCCGATCCCCGCTGATTGGCGGCGAACGATCAGTGGCCCTGACCGCGAGAGGCCGGGGGATATTTTCGTGTCGCATAATTAATGAGGTGATTCGGGTTAGGATAAATCGCCCTCGGATAATGTGACCATAAACGGGCGTAGGTAGGGGCAGGGTTAAAGGGGAAGGGAGGGAGGGAAGGGATTTTGGGAAGGGGGAGAGGGAGGGAGGAAGGGGATTTTAGGGGAAGGGGGAGAGGGAGGGAGGGAGGGAGGAGGTTGGGGAGAGGGAGTGAGGGGATTTGGGAGAAGAGGGAAGGGAGGGAGGGAGGGAATTTTGAGAAGAGGGAGAGGGAGGGAGGGAGGGAGGGGATTTAGGGGAAGGGAGGAGGTTGGGGGAGAGGGAGGGGATTTAGGGAAAGAGGGAAGGGAGGGAGGGAGGGCCTTTAGGGGAAGGGGGGGAGAGGGAAGGAGGTGGGTTTGGGGGGGAAGAGTATTGGGAAGTTATCTCATTAATTCTTAAGGAGTTTTTGGTGCAGTAAATTCAGCGTGCCGAGTACGTGACGGATGCTATCAATGCTGGACAGGGCGTGGTGCTCAAACTAGGGTGTGTGGCGGAGGAGGATGAAGGGAGAAGAGTGTGGAGGATGAAGGGAGAAGAGTGAAAGGTGGAGGATGAAGGGTGAAAGGTGGAAGGTGAAGGGTGAAAGGTGGAGGATGAAGGGAAAAGGGTGAAAGGTGGAGGATAAAGGGTGAAGGGTGAAAGGTGGAAGATGAAGGGAGAAGGGTGAAAGGTGGAAGGTGAAGGGAAAGGGTAAAAGGTGGAAGGTGAAGGGAAAAGGGTGAAAGGTGGAAGATGAAGGGAAAAGGGTGAATGGTGGAGAACGGAGAGAGAAGGATGAGAGGTAGAGGATGAAGGGAGAAGGGTAAAAGGATCGAGGATGAAGGGAGGAGCGCGTTAAGGGAAGGATTCTCGCGGGAGGAATAGGAGGGGGAGGACAGAGGCAAGTGGTAGAGAAGGGGGGAGGGAAAGAGTTTACGACGATAGAGAAGGGAGAAGGGAGAGAGGAAAGAGCGTACGCCGGGAAGCTGGTGTACACGTAGCACTCCTCGATGTACCTGTCTTCTGACCTTTGACCTTTGGCACCACCCCTGGGATCATGAGGTACCTGGTCGTCCCCCCCCCCTTCTTCAGCTCCTCGACCCCTCCTCCTTCTTCTCTCTTTTCCTCTTCCTCCTCTCCTCCTCCTCCTTCTCCAACATGTCCTTCTCGTTTTCCTTCCCTCTCCCTTCCTCCCTCTCCCTTGTCCCCTACTTCTCTCTTCATCTCTCCCTCCCTCTCCCTCCTTCCCTCTCCTTCCCTCTTCCACTGCTTTCACCACTCCTGCTGCCACCACCACCATCACCATACTTCCACCACCACCATTACCACACTTCCACCATCCCCATCACCACACTTCCACCACCACCATCACCACACTTCCACCACCACCATCACCACTACCACTACAACCACCCCCCATCACCACTACCTCTACCACCACCACCCCCACCACCATCTGTTCCTGTCCACGTACCACATCTGGCGACATGTTGCACAGACAGTTCTCTCAATAAACCAGATTCACCTCGGGTCCTTTAATCAAAAGCAGCGGACCATCGTAGTCGAAAGCTGGATCTGTGGCCTGTTTTTCTTTTTCTTTTTTTTTTTTTTTTTTTTTTTTTTTTTTTTTTTTAATAATCTCTCTGTCTCTCTGTGATTAAGGGAAGTCTTTGGCATTCTCTTCTTTTTTCCTTGTTCGATCTTCCTTTTATTGATATATCTTTCTTTCTTTATCTTATTCTTATCCTTAATTCCACACAGCTTTTCTGATCTTGCAAAATCGGATCCGCAATTAAAATGGTCTTCTGAGACGCATTCGTGTATCATTTCTAAACTCTCCAATGCTAGAATCATTACTATAAACATCAACGATAACCCTCATTACTGTTATTAGCATTATCATCATCGGTCCAGTTATTACGGTTATCATCATCATCATCATCATCATCATCATTATCATCCTAATCCTTATCAGGACATTATAATTTTTATTATTAGTAGTATTCAAATAGTATCACAACGATAAACACAAACACAAACACAAGCACACACATCTACACACCCACACCCACACCCACACCCACACACACATACACCGAAAAATAAATCCAAGACGGATTAATCACCGCCTTTAAGAAGCCTCCTCGTCACCCAGCCCCCACCCCCACCCCCCTCCGACCTACCCGTCATCAGGCACTACCCTGTAAGAGTGCCAAGGAATAATGCACGCCTCCCGGGGGTCTCTGGAACATGTTAGAGATTCCTAGGTCTCAGGTTGGTGTGCGTCTTTGCCTTAGAGGGCCTCGCGGTCTGTGCGCGCGCGCGCGTGTGTATGTATGTGTGTGTGTGTGTGTGTGTGTGTGTGTGTGTGTGTGTGTGTGTGTGTGTGTGTGTGTGTGTGTGTGTGTGTGTGTGCGTGTGTGTGTGTTTGTATGTGTGTGTGAGTGTGTCGAGGAGGAGGAGGAGGAGGAGGAAGAGGAGGAGGAGGAGGAGGAGGAGGAGGAGGAGGAGGAGGAGGAGGAGGAAGAGAAGGAGGAGGAGAAGGAGGAGGAGAGGGAGGAGGAGAGGGAGGAGAGGGGGGTGGAGGAGTGGGGGGAGGAGGAGTAGGAGAAAGACGATTTGAAAAAAAATAAAAAAAAACAATCAAAAGGAAGAGAGAAAAAAAAGGAAATGAAAAAAGGAAAAAGAAAAAAAAGAAAGACTTATAGAAAGGGGAAAAGAAAGAAAAATAAGTACGAAAAAAAGGAGAAACTACATAAAAAAAAAAAAATAAAAAAATGAAAAAATAAAAAGCGGCGAGACGGCTCCTACGGTAAGAAGGAAAGATAAATAAATTAATTGTAAAAAATAGAAAGAAACTTAAAAAATTAAAATAAAACAGTACGACCATCTAATCAAATTTAAAAAAAGGAAGAAAATAAAAAAAGGAAATGAAACAGGCAGACTATCTCATCAAACGCGAAACAAAAGAAGAGAGAAAAAAGGAATTGAAAAGGGTAGAGAATCTAATTAGACACAAAAAAGGAACAAAATAAAACAAAAGATGACCGTGAAATGGACACATTGTCTAATGAAAAATAAAACAAAGAAAACAAAAATTAAAAAGAGGAAAATATAATAGGCAGATAATCTAACTCACTAATTCATTCATTCCTTATCTCAGACACTAGGAATCAGGTTATGGAAAGAAGGAAATAGAGGATGACAGGATGAAGGAAGAAATAAAAAGATGACAGAGGAAGGCAAAAGAAAAATGATGAAGAAGGGTAACATGGAAAAAAGGAAAATGAAATAACGAAATTTATTCACTGTAGGAAAGAAGTGTGGAAGGAAACATTTTTTCGTATTTAGCTACGGGAAGAAAGTAAGCGGTGAAGAAACTCTGGAGAATGAGCGGGGAAGAAACTCTGGAAAGTAAGCAAGGAAGAAACTCTGGAAAGTAAGCAGGGAAGAATCTCTGGAAAGTAAGTGGGGAAGAAACTATGGAAAATAAGAGGGGAAGAATCTATGGAAAGTAAGCGGGGAAGAAACTGGAAAGTAAGCAGGGAAGAATCTCTGGAGAGCAAGGGGGGAAGAGACTCTGGAAAGAAAGCGAGGAAGAAACTCTGGAAAGAAAAAATGACCGAATGTTGGGAATAAACACAGGAAAAAAAGTCGGATAGGAAGCGGGGAATAAAAAGTGGTCATAGAAATGAATAATAATAAAAAAAATAAACGACAATAGGAGGAAAGAAAGAAAGAAAAAAAGAAATGACAATAAAATGAAAGAGAGAGAAAAAAAAACTATAGAAAGAAAGACAAGAAGAGACTATATAGAATGAAAGAGAAAGGAAACGAAAAAACAACAAAACAAAATCCCAAACTAAATATAGAAAGAGAGAGAGAGACATAGAAAATAAAATAATAAATAAATAAATGAAACAAATAAAAACAGAAGGGACACAGGACAGACAAATCAGGTCAAAATCAAATCCTCTCTGGCAGGAAGTGTAAACGGTAAAATCTGTTTGCATTGTCTCGATTTGGAAAAAAAGTCAAATTAGATGACATATAGAGAGAATTTGAAATAAGGACAAGGGAAATATAAAATCGAAAAAAAATAAACTAAAGTAGCCTAGAATCTGATAAATACGAATGCAAAACGAAATATATGTGATTTCGTGTAGAGATGATTATATGAAAAGGCCAAATTTCTATTTCAAAATCAATCCCGATAAAGAAATAAACAAAATCGAAATAGAAATAATAGGAACTGCTTTCGAACTGAAATAAAAATAAAGAAATTATAGAATACCAAATTTTACTTAAGACTCACTTTTTTTAAAGAAATATGTGTTTAATATTTCCCATCAAAGTTTTTTTTTCCCTCTAGCTTTATCCGTATCATCATTGCAAGGTGTCATGGCAGTTTCGTTGCATTTCCTCATCGATTCCAGCATGACCTCACTCAAGGTCGTAAGCCTTTTTCCTTGCGGCTTTTTTTTTTTGGGGGGGGGGCTATAGTAATTTTTTTAACGCATTTGGGACGATCGAGTCAAAGGCAAAGGATATTACCCTTATCATGCGGAATGGAAGCGCAAATGTTCATCGGT
>BOPN01000006.1:294457-296957 GCA_017312705.2 Penaeus japonicus | reverse complement strand
AAGATATAACAAACATAAAGCGAAGATGAAAATTAAAAGCGAGGAAGATATAACGCACATAAAGCAAAGACGAAAACGAAAAACGAGGAAGATATAACGCACATAAAGCGAAGACGAAAATGAAAAACGAGGAAGATATAACGCACATAAAGCGAAGACGAAAACGAAAAACGAGGAAGATATAACAAACATAAAGCGAAGACGAAAATGAAAAACGAGGAAGATATAACAAACATAAAGCGAAGACGAAAACGAAAAACGAGGAAAATATAACAAACATAAAGCGAAGACGAAAACGAAAAACGAAGAAGATATAACGATGTACGAAGCAAAGACGAAAACAAAAAACAAAGACAATATAACGAAGCACGAAGCAAAGACGAAAACAAAAAACAAAGAAAATATAACGAAGCACGAAGCGAAGACGAAAACGAAAAACGAGAAACATAACGCAGCACGAAGCGAAGACGAAAACGAAAAACGAGAAACATATAACAAAGCAAGAAGCGAAGACGAAAACGAAAAAAACGAAGAAAAGGAAAAAGAAAAAGAAAAAAAAAGTAGGATTGGAAAGGGGAAATATTGGGTTCTTGTTCGTATCGATTTCTTTCCCTTCATCACAACACGCACTCACGGGAGAAAACGTCTCGTAAGGAGGAAGGAGGAGGAGGAAGAGGAAGGGAAGGAGTAGGGGGAAGGGGGGGAGGAGTAGGAGAAGGAGGAGGAGGAGGAGGAAGAGGAAAGGGAGGAGTAGGGGGAAGGGGGGCAAGGAGGAAGGAGGAGGAGGAGGAAGAGGAAGGGGAGGAGTAGGGGGGAAGGGGAGGAGGAGGAGGAGGAGGAGGAGGAGGAGGAGGAGGAGGAGGAGGAGGAGGAAGGAGGAGAAAGAGGAGGAAGGGGGCAAGGGGGAGGGGAGGGGAGGAGGATGCGAAAGGAGGAGATGGGGTTGGAGGGAAGGGGAGGGGGTGGTAGAGGGAAGGAGGGGCCTAGGTTGGGATAATTTGCATGTCACCCGATGGAGGTAATCTATCTCTCTGTTAATTGAATAATGCGACTTTTAATGTTAAGGAGGAGGAGGGGGGGGGGGGATGTATGAAGGGGGTAGGGAAAGTAGGGAGGAGGGGGGGAGGGAGTAGGGGATAGGGATAGTTGGGAAGGGGAGGAGGAGGAGGGGAAGAGGAGGGGGAGTGGAACAGGGATAGAGAAGGAAGAAGAGAGAATGTAGGTTAGGTTAGGAGGATTAGGATAGATATAGATCTGATAGATTAGGAGGAGGAGGAGGAGGGAGAAGTAAGAGGAGGAGGAAGGAGGAGCAAGAGGAGCGGGAGGGGGCAGGAGGAAGAGGAGGGGGGGCGGAGGGGAGAGGAAAGGCGAGGAGGAAGAGGAGGGGGAGAAAGAACAAGGAGAAGAAGAAGAGGAGGAGGAGGGAGAAGAAGAAGAAGAGGAGCAGGAGGTTGAGAAAAAAGAGGAAGAACAAGAGTAAGAGTAGGAGGAGGAAGTAGAGAAAGAAGAGGAGGCGCAGGAGCAAACAAGAAAAAACAGGAAGAGAAGGAAGTAAAAAGAAAAGTAAAAAATTTAAGAAAGAAGGAAAGAAGAACAGGAACACGCAGATGATGAAGGAGGCGAGGCGGAAGAAGAGGAAGAAAGAGAAAAAAAAGAAAAAAGAAAAAGAAAGACAAGGAAGACGAAGAGAAGCCGAGAGGGCGTGGCAATGTCACCAGGACACAACCCGAATCACACACACGCGTCTCTTCCGGAAAAGATACTCCTGCTCAAACATGTTCCCAAAAGATACAAGGTGTGTCTGAGCCGACTGTGTCTCCCAAGGCATCCAGGTTAACGCGAGCATATAGCGGAAAGGCTAGGAAAGGAGGGAGGTGGGGGGATAGGGAGGGGGATGGAGAAGGGGATAGAGAGGGGGACGGGGGAAGGGAAGGGGGTAGGAGTAGGGGTAGGGGTAGGGGTAGGGGGTAGGGATAGGGGTAGGGGGTAGGGATAGGGGTAGGGATAGGGATGGGGATGGGTAAGTGAAAGAGGGAGAGGAGAGAGAAGAGAAAAGGGAGAGAAAGAGGAGAGGGAAAGAATAAGGGAAAAGTGACGGGAAACGTGAGAGGAAAGAAGAAAGAAGATAAGGGGATGGAGAGAAAGAGAAGAGAAGAGAAGAGAAGAAAAGTGAAAGGGAAAGGCAAGGGAAAGAGGGTAGTAGTGATCAGGAAGGGGAAAGAGGGAATTAACGACACGAATGATGGAAAGGGAAGTGAGGGGAAGGAAGGGGAAATGGAGAGGAACAATCGGCATACTTGTTCCGAGGGGCACCGCATTCCCGGCCGTGGCTGCAGAAGAAGAATGGGAGGGGGGGGTAGGGGGAGCGAGGACGGAATGTGGAGGAACCCGAAGAAGACGATGGCGAACGAGGCGAAGAAGAGGGAAGGAAAGGCGAAGGAAAATGTGGCGTAGAAGAGAATGAAGAAGAAGAAGAAGAAGAAGAAGAAGAAGAACAACA
>BOPN01000006.1:271957-284457 GCA_017312705.2 Penaeus japonicus | reverse complement strand
CCTTCACTTCCTTGTGTGTGTAGGAGATCGAATCCTTTATCTCTCTCCATCTCTTCTGTTTTTTCTACGTTTAGGTTTCTTTTTTTCTTTTTTTTTTGGGGGGATACTGTCCCTTTTATGTTTCTTCAATTATCTTTGTCATTTTTGTTTTCATTTTTTCTTTATTTTCTGTTATATTTCATTTTGTTAGCCTTACATCCTTCTTTATGCAAAGTCCATCATATTTGGTTTTCTCTACCTCTCTTTCCAATTTTTACTTCAACCCTTATTTTCATTTCAGTTCAGTATCTTTGTACCCATTTCACACAATTTCAAAACTTTTGTCTTTATCTTTTATTTCCTTAACCTTCTTTCCGAAATTCACCAACCTAACTTTCAAAAATTTCCAACATCCCATTTTTTTTAAAAGTTTCTCCACTTCGTTTCTAATTCCCCCACATCTATATCCACTCCCTCTCCACCTTCTCCTTCCACCTTGAACCTCCTCCACCGAATCCGACGCAGTTCCCAACCTCAGCAACCCCTCGTCCTTACTACGACACCCGCCCCCCCCCCCACCTCTCCCTCCCTCCCAAACCCCCTTCCACCCCTGTCAAGCGGAAACTCCAAGGTGCTCTGTCACTCGGCGAGGGCTCAGGACAACAAGAAAAGAGTGGAAGCAATTTCACACTCGAAATCCCGTCATGGGCGTCCTCCTATCTCGCTCTCCGGGTTCCTCGTAATGTCTCACCCTCTTCACCAGCGCTTACTCTCTAGCATGACGAATGTACGCCCATTCCTACCCCCCACCCACCCCATTCCTAACCACCATCCCCACCCCCATCCAGCCCCCGCCTATCTGCGCTTCCTTATGATCCCTAACTACCTAACTCGATCCGACTCATCCATCAACACCCACGCCCTCTGGATTGATATGACTGTTGTAGGCGGATGCCACCTATCCTTTCGCCGAGTCCATTACGCGGTCTTTCACTTTTGTATATGATTTTGTATGATCTGATAATCATACACGAAATAGTGTATGATTTTTTTTTGTCTGGAGAGCCATACATGAAAAACCACACACAAAAAAGTGTATGATTTTTTCTTTTCTTTCTTGTCTGGAGAGCCATACACGAAAAATCACACACGAAAAAGTGTATGATTTTTTTTTTTTTTTGTCTGGAGAGCCATGCTGCGTGTTTATATTAACTACACTTTGCTTACTTATACTTTATCATTTAGGTTTATTCTACTGCGGTTAATAATCGAGAAATCATGCAGATATCAAATATATCACACTGACGAATCATCAGTAATTTTCTACCAATCAGTCCCTTTTAATTAATTACCGAAACCTTATCAAACTCAGCCACGCCACAACATACGAATTTTTGTGTCCGTTTTAAATACACGTGGCATCTATTACGTCCTTGTGTATATGTCTACGCGCCTGTGTGTGTATGCATGTGTATATGCGCGCGTGTCTGGGCGTAAGAGAGTGCACTTCCTAACATATGCCTGTTCAAAAAGCCTTTGTGTTTTATTTTGATTCTTTATTTAGTGAGTTCAGGGGAAAGGAAGTCATGGCCTTTGTTCGTGACTTTACATAAAACCACTGTCGTCAGGCCAAGGAATAAAACTCTAATATATTTTGTTTCTAAAATTATTATATATATTTGTACTTCAAAGAGTATACAGACACACACAAACATACGTACCCCCCACCCCCCCGCCACAGAGACACACACATGCACACGGACAGTCGGACACAACCGCACGCACACGGACACATACACACGTACACAGACACACACACACGTACACATATATTAAAACACACACACACACACACACACACACACACACACATACACACACACACACACACACACATATATATATATAAATGTATGAACACAAGTTTCTGAATAGTTAATGTAAACGCAAACGCGTAATGATCGCACATGAACACCACCTATAAATAAATATATATATATAATATATATATATATATATATATATATATATATATATATATATATATATATATATATATATATATATATATATGGACATGGACATGACACGCACACAGACACGGACACACGCATATACACGCACACACACACACGTATCTATTATACATATATACATATATGTGTATGTATGTATATGTATATATATATATATATATATATATATATATATATATATATATATATATATATATGTATATATATATATATATATATATATATATATATATATATATATATATATGTATGTATATGTATATATATATGTATATGTATATATATGTATATATATATATATATATATATATATATATACATATATATATATAAATATATATATATATATATATATATATATATATATATATTTATATATATAAATAAATATATATATATATATATATATATATATATACATATATATATATATATATATATATATATATATATATATATATATATATATATTATATATATATATATATATATATATATATATATATATATATATGTATATATATATATATATATATATATATATATATATATATATATATATATATATATATATAATATATACATGTATATATACATATAGATAGATAGATATGTGTGTGTGTGTGTGTGTGTGTGTGTGTGTGTGTGTGTGTGTGTGTTTAGATAGATAGATATAAATAGATACAAAGATACAGATATATAGAAATTATTTATATTTGTTTAGATATATGCTATGAATATGACAGTGCATTTGCCATGAACATCATGAATACGCGCCACACATGCACAGCTTCCCTAGAACAGCATGAAACAAAACGACGAAAAACAGAGCTCACACATTTCAGAATTGAGTAAGCGTTGGCTGTATCAACCCGTTTAACAAGTGGGTGTAATTGAAGTAAAAAGAAAAAAAGAAAAAAGGTTTTCACTCGCACGGCATTGGGTTTCTCTCTTACTCTCCCTCTCCCCTTTCTTTTTCTATTTCTTCGTTGATCTGTCTGTCGGTCTGTCTGTCTCTGTCTCTGTCTCTGTCTCTGTCTCTGTCTCTGTCTCTGTCTCTGTCTCTCTTTCTCTCTCTCTCTCTCCCTCCCTCTCCCTCTCCCTCTCTTTCTCCTTCTCCCTCTCCCTCTCCCTCACCCTCTCACTCTCCCTTTCCTTCCCCTTATCCTTCTCTATCTCCCTCTCCCTCTTTCTCTCTCTCCCTCTCTTTCCCCCATCCCCCCTCTCACTCCCCCTTTCCCTCTCTCTCTCTCTCTCTCCCCCCTTTCCCCCACCCCCACCCCTCTCCCTCTCTCTCTCTCTTTCCCCCATCCCCCCTCTCTCCCCTCTCCCTCTCTCTCTCTCTCTCTTTCCCCCATCCCCCCTCTCTCCCTTCTCCCTCTCTCTCTCTCTTTCCCCCATCCCCCCTCTCTCCCCTCTCCCTCTCTCTCTCTCTTTCCCCCATCCTCCCCTTTCTCCCCTCTCCCTCTGTCTCCCTCCAGCCAAAGGACCCGTGTACGAAAACGTGGAAAACTGGTCCAGACATGTGCACACAAGGGCTTATCCCCCACGTCACTGAGACAAGTCAATACACAAGAGGACTTTTGGCTTTTTTTTATTCCTTCTCTTACTCTTTCTATTTCTCCTTTATCTATATTTTATATATATTTTTTTTACCTTTGGCTAGATCTAACTTTTGGCTTAAGTGTCCCTTTTTTTGGAGATTCGTAACGAGATGATTTTTGTTTTCTTTACGTGACGTTTCAGAACTATAAGTCAGGTTATAAAAGAACATAAAAAGTGCGAAACGAAAATTTGAAACAAAAGCGAGTAAGGAAGAGAGAGAAAAAAAATAAAAAAGAAGATAAGAAGACGGAAATGAAAGGAGAAAGCAGGCATTCAACCGTCCTCATGATGAAGCATCCTCTATTAGCGAAATTAGACAGTAGAAGCGAGAGATAATTAGATACAAAAAAAAATGTACCACCCACTTTCTTTAAAAAAAGGAATAAATAAATAGAAAGTAATAAAAAATATAAAAATAAAAATAATAAACGTCAGACTTCCGTTCAAGATAAAAAAAAAGTTAAAATGACAAGACACAATGCTCTTTCATTGGACAAAGTTTCCTTACAGAATATCATCTCGGAGGCTGACAGCTTTCTTGAAGCTGTGCAAGGAAAGAGGGGGTGGATCAGGGGATTAAGTTGCAAGATGAGGGCGAAGAAAAAGACTTGTGGATGAGGTTTTACGTGCAAAGAAAAGAGGTTTCAATGTGAATGTTTGGTTTGGTTGCTGTGTGATTGTGTGTGTGTGTGTGTGTGTGTGTGTGTGTGTGTGTGTGTGTGTGTGTGTGTGTGTGTGTGTGTGTGTGTGTGTGTGTGTGTGTGTGTGTGTGTGTGTGTGTGTGTGTGTGTGTGTGTGTGTGTGTGTGTGTGTGTGTGTGTGTGTGTGTGTGTGTGTGTGTGTGTGTGTGTGTGTGTGTGTGTGTGTGTGTGTGTGTGTGTGTGTGTGTGTGTGTGTGTGTGTGTGTGTGTGTGTGTGTGTGTGAGAGAGAGAGAGAGAGAGAGAGAGGGGGAGGGGAGGGAGAATAGAGAGAAAGAGAGAGAGATAAAGAAAGAGAGAGAAAACATTCTGATCGTTCTCAATATAGACGAAAAAGGAGCGACACAAGACGAAAATAAATGGACAACCATAAGGAATATAAACAAGAAGAAGCAAGGAAGACAGGAAAATGAACTTCCACCTGCCACCCAGCATTAGTATGGTCTACCTATTGAAGGAACCATTTATCCCTCCCCCCAAGACCCCCCTCCCTGTCTTCACCTTAACCCCTGCCCCCTACCCCCTGCCCCTTCCAAAACCATCACTGCATTGCCTCAGGGAGAGAAGGGGAGAAGGGAGAATAGGAGGAGCAGAGGGGTTAGGGGGGGAGGACGAGGAGGGAGCTGAAAGGAGAGAAGGGGTAAGAGAGGGTAAGGTAAGGGAAGGGAAGGGGTAGGGGTAGGGGGTGGGATAGGGGAGGATAGGAGGAGGTATGGGGAACGAGTCAGAGTGAGTTCTAGAAAGAGACTGTCCCTTTCATCCCGGGCTATTGTTGTCTCTTCCTTTCCTCTCGTCCTTATGAACTAGGAAATGGAGGGAGGAAACATGGCGGCCCGTTTCATCGATGCCTCCCTCTCCTACCTTACCATTTCCCCCCTCCTCCACTTTTCCCTCCTGGATACCCCCCCCCCCCCAACCCCTTACTTTTCCTTTCTGTCTCTCCCCCCTGTTTATCTCTCCTGCCTCCCTCCCACTTTTTATTCCTTCTATCTCCCCTCTTTTTTCCCTCCTGCACTCCCTCTCCCTTTTCCCTCCTACCTCCTCCCTATCCCTTTTTCCCTCTTGCCTCCCCCCTTGCTTTTCCCTTCCTTTTTTTCTTCTATCTCCCCCGTTTTTCTCTCCTGCCATCCTCCTACCCCTTTCCCTCCTGCTTCTCCCCTTCTCCATCTTACTCCGCCTCCCTCCACTCTTCCCTCCTACACCCGGCCCCCCTCTTCCGTCCTGCTTCTTTCCCTCCTTTTTCCCTCCTATCCTCCTCCCCCTACCCATCTTTCTCTTCTACCCCGCCCCATTTCCCTCCTGCCTTTCCCTCACCCTTCCCCTCTTCCCCTTCCCCCCTTCGTCCATCATAGGAGAAACAAAACATGTGTGTGGGAGTGTGGGCGTTGGTGATAGAGTACGTATCCACAAGGAAATAAAACCTCGAGATAGGAAAGAGCGAGAAACAGGGGGAGAGGAAGGAATATCAGGATAATAGCATATAATAATGACGATAAAGGAGGAGATCAAATTGCATTAACGCCCCGAAGAGATGCTAAGTGTTAAATGCAATGAGAGGTAGGCGGCGGGGCATGGAGGGTGCGATCCGAGAATAAATATAAGCACAAGAGAGAGAGAGAGAGAGAGAGAGAGAGAGAGAGAGAGAGAGAGAGAGAGAGAGAGAAAGAGAGAGAGAGAGAGAGAGAGAGAGAGAGAGAGAGAGAGAGAGAAAGAGAGAGAGAGAGAGAGAGAGAGAGAGAGAGAGAGAGAGAGAGGGAGAGAAAGAGAAAGAGAGAGAGAGAGAGAGAGAGAGAGAGAGAGAGAGAGAGAGAGAGAGAGAGAGAGAGAGAGAGAGAGAGAGAGAGAGAGAGAGAGAGAGAGAGAGAGAGAGAGAGAGAGAGAGGGGGGGAGAAAAAGAGAGAGAGAGAGAGAGAGAGAGAGAGAGAGAGAGAGAGAGAGAGAGAGAGAGAGAGAGAGAGAGAGAGAGAGAGAGAGAGAGAGAGAGAGAGAGAGAGAGAGAGAGAGAGAGAGAGAGAGAGAGAGAGAGAGAGAGAGAGAGAGAGAGAGAGAGAGAGAGAGAGAGAGAGAGATAAAGAAAGATTAAGAGATTAAGAGATAAAAAGAGAGAAAGAAAGAGAGATGGAGAGAGAAGAAAAGAAACAAAAACAGAAAGAGAAAGAGAGAAGAGAGAAAATCAAACCGAAACAAAGCTCTCAATAGCGAGCGAGAGCGAGAGACGAAGCGAGCGAGAGCGAGAGATGAAGCGAGCGTCAAAGCGCTACAGAGAAGCGCCCTCCCCGCCAGAGAGCCGCCAGAGGTGTCCGCGCTAACCGCTGGAAGGAAAAACACTCGGGACTTCATTTCCTCTTCGGCGACTCCCTTCGACCTCTCTTTCCCATCTCCTCTTTCCCTTCTCCTCTCCTTCGGTGTCCGGGGAGAGGACGCGCACGAAGCTGTCCTGGCTCTCTCTGCGCCCTGTCTTCGGCTTCTCTGTTGTTTTCGTTCCCGTTTCTGCTTCTGTTTCTGCTTCTGGTGCTGATGTTCTTCATCTTTTTCTTTTCTCTTCTTCTTTTTCTCCATCTTTTTATCCTTATCATTGTTTATCCTTTTTATTCTTTCTTCTTCTTCTTTTTTTCTTCATCTTCATCTTCTCTCTTCTTCTTCTTTTATTCTTATTCTTTTGCTCCAATATTTTTTTTTCTTTTTTTCAATTCATTTCTCATATCATCATCCTCTTCATTCCCGCATCTCCTATATCTATCCTTGTCATCTCCCCTTCCCTATCCATCGTTCTCGTCCTTCCCACCTCTCCTTTCCATCCTGGTCATCCCCACCTCTCCTTCCTATCCACATCACTTCCCCTCCCCTATCCATCCTCCTCCTCACTCCCACCTATCCTTCTATCCTTCCCCTCACTCCCACCTATCCATCTATCCTCCCCCTCACTCCCACCTATCCATCTATCCTTCCCCTCACTCCCACCTATCCATCTATCCTTCCCATCACTCCCACCTATCCATCCTCCTCCCCATCACTCCCACCATCTATCCTCCCATCACTCCCACCATCTATCCTCCCATCACTCCCACCATCTATCCTTCCTATCCCCGTCGCGTGTACAGGCAGGACGCGCAAGAGAATCAGTACTCCGGCCCCGCCTAACACGCCTCAACGGCTCTCCTCAATAGATGGCCTACTAACAAGAGGATCTGACGGGCATCCGGGGGGGGCGGGCGGGGCTTCGGTCTCTCTTTCTCTCTCGCTCGCTCTCTATTTCGCTCTGTCTCTGTCTCTATCTAACTATCTATCTATCTATCTTTCTCTCTTTTTTTCCCTCTCCATCTCCCTCTCCTCCTTCTCTCTCTCCCTCACCCTCTCCCTCTCCCTCTCCCTTTCCTTCTCTCCCTCCTTCTCCTTCTCCTTCTCCTTCTCTCTCCCTCCCTCCCTCTCCATTTCTTTCTCCCTCTCCTTCTCCTTCTCACTCCCTGCTTCTCCCTCTCCTTCTCCCCCTCCCCCTCCCCCTCCTTCCCCCTCTCCCTCCTTCCCCCTCTCCCTCCTTCTCCCTCTCCTTCTCCTTCTTCGTCTCCCTCTCCCTCTCTTCCTCCCTCTCCCTCTCTTCCTCCCTCTCCCTCTCTTCCTCCCTCTCCCTCTCTTCCTCCCTCTCCCACTCCTTCTCCTTCTTCTCCATCTCCCGCTCTCCCTCTCCCCCTCCTTCTCCCTCTCCCCCTCCTTCTCCCTCTCTCTCTCTCCACTCCCCTCACTCTCCCTCTCCCTCTCCCCCTCTCTCTCTCCTCCCTCTCCCTCTTCCCCTCCATCTCCCCCTCTCTCCCTCTCCAACTCCCCCTCCCTCTCTCTCGCGTGGACCAGGCGCCTCTCTCGCCTCTCGGGATACGGGAGAGGAAGGAGAAGTTGCATGTGTTTCTTTCCGTCTTTTTTGTTCTTGTTATTGTTGTTGTTGCTGTTGTTGTTGTCACTGTCTCTATGGCTCTTATTCTTCTCGTTAACGTAGTCGCTATTATTATCGTTGTGAGCATTAATGTAAACAGTATTATCAGTAGTGATATTAATAATGATAATAATAGCAATAGTAATATTGATAACAATAATAATGAAAACAATACCACAATAACAACAATAATCATAACAATAATAATGATTAA
Organism: Penaeus japonicus; assembly: GCA_017312705.2. Classification (NCBI taxonomy): domain Eukaryota; kingdom Metazoa; phylum Arthropoda; class Malacostraca; order Decapoda; family Penaeidae; genus Penaeus; species Penaeus japonicus. The sequence continues at coordinate 275,999 of BOPN01000006.1, read as the reverse complement.
AATAACAAGTAGTGGTAGTATCAGTATTAGTAGTAGTAGTAGCTGTTATTGAAGCAGTAGTAGTATAAGTTTAAGTAGAAATAGTAAAGTAGTAGTAGAAGAATTAATAGTAATATTAGTAGTACTAGTAATAGTAATAGTAGTAGTAGTAATAGTAGTAGTAGTAGTAATAGTAGTAGTAGTAATAGTAGTAGTAGTAGTAGTAATAGTAGTAGTAGTAATAGTAGTAGTAATAGCATTTGTAACAGTAATAGTCTGAACGTGTACCAGGATCCTCACTTAAGTTTACTAGTCGGTAAGTGATTGGTTATCGACCCAAGTGCAGCGAATGCTTGTTTTCCCACATCATTTATCTGTAAACCCATTTCCCCGAAGGACAGTCATATATAAACAAGTACCTCAGTCTATGCCCTTATTACATCTTACCTGTGCTGTGTTATCTGAAAGACAAAAGCTATAACGACATGTTTTATTTGCCATGTCCTTTTTCACCGATAACGAGAACGTAACGTAAGCTAAATCGCCGTAAATTGTTGAGCGAGGGCATTGCAAGTTGCAAATGTCCCCGTGTAATTTTCCCGTCAACATACTCTCCGGTTCGTCTGATCCTAAAATACTATAATCATTTTTTTCGGGGCTCTCTGCTTTAGATTCCCCTTTATTAAAAATACTTTGAAACAATTATTATTTGTTAAAGATAAAGACAAAACAAAAGTCGTGAGAGACGATAGTAACTATTGCATCATTGACTTTCATGATGACTTAAGAATATCAGAACAACACAATCGTCATTCAGCGTTCGCTACACTCTCGTTATCAATGGAAACCAAACAAAACAAAAAAAACAAAACACGTGGATATACAGCTATGGCAAAATATATCAAACATATATATATTTTTCAACATCACAGAAAATTGCAGACTTTTGCATGCGAGCGCGAGTATTTCCATCGTATAAAAACAGTTCCCGTAGCAACAGCTCAATACTTCTGCTCCAATTGCATGCTTGCATCAAATGCCCTATCAAAAATAGACCGATTCGGTGCGACGTTGCATGAAACGTTGTTGTCCTGCCAAACTAAATGTTAGACTACTTAAAACTCCTAAGTAGTTTTAGTCCAACTATAGCTAAGATATTAGTCCCGATAGCTGGCGGGGGACATGAAAGCGCGCGAGAATCAACGAAAAAAATAATAATAATAACAATCAGTCCGCGAATGCCCGCGTTGCGAAGGTGAAGGGATTGCAACATTGCAACCAATGATATTGATACTAACACTGCTGCTACTACTACTACTACTATTACTTCTACTGCTCCTACTGCTGCTACTACTTCTACTACTATTACTACTACTAATGATGATGATAATAACACTAACAAGATGTCATTAACTTAAATTAATTCCCGAACTGATCTGATAGTATCTAAATAAAAATGTCATGATCCCCCCCCCCCTATGACCTTGTTTTCATATCGAGGCTAACGTCAGTCATTTTTTTTTCTTGTACAGAGAGTTTTCGACCACGTCTCTACCAGAAGACAGGAAACAAGAAAATTTCAAAAAGAGAATTTCAATTCCTTTTTGAACAATATGGAATCGAATAATACCTATATAACTTGAAGATCCAAAGACATTGGGATGAATAATAATAATAATAAAATAATAATAATAGTAATAATAATAAATATATATATATATACATACATACATACATATGTATATATATATATATATATATATATATATATATATATATATATATATATATATAATATATATTATACATATATATATACATACATATATATATATATATATATATATATATATATATATATATATATATATATATAAATATATATATATATATATATATATATATAAATATATATATATATATATATATATATAACACTATAAACGTGACTGACGTCATGCTTCAGGCAATTTAGTCAGCAGTACGAGGGATCAGGAGGGTGTCAGCAGCGCTCGAGTCACTCAGGCCCTCTCTCCTTGCGGGGAAATTGATAACGTTATGTTTACATACATACATATAGATTGTGCGTGTGTGTGTGTGTGCGTGTGTGTGTGCGTGTGCGTGTGCGTGTGCGTGTGCGTGTGCGTGTGCGTGTGCGTGTGCGTGTGCATGTGCGTGTTGTGCATGTGCGTGTCCCTTTCTCCCTCTGATACTAGCCATCCATATTCATACATCTACATGTGCAACATCATTCCTAGACTGCAGTGACCTTGCTAATTATATTCGCAGGCTTCATCCAATAAATGATATCACATATCATCGCTGGTGGCTTTTTAATCACCCTGCTTGGAAAAGGGTTCATCTACGGTGGCAAGTGGCTGATCGTAACCTTCTCTATCTTCCATCAATTTGCATCATTCTCTTTCGTATCTCGCTTCCCACAACCCTCTCGAATCGCACCAAAGTTCTACTTACCCATCTTCCATCCCCGCACCTTTCCCCTCTCTGTTCCCCTCACCGCCTTCCTCCGCCATTCCCCTCTCACCGGCTTCCCCCTCCCTTCCCCTTACCTTTCCCCACTTCCTTCCCTCAACGCCTTCCTCCGCCCTTCCCTTTACCTTTCCCCTTTCCGTTCCCTTCACAGCCTTCCTCAGCCCTTCCCCTCACCGCCTTCCTCCGTCTTTCCCCTCTCCATTCCCCTCATCGCCTTCCTCCGCCCTTCCCCGCACCTTTCCCCTCCCCCTTCCCCCTCACTACCTTCCCTTCACCGCTTTCCTCCGCCTTTCCCCTCTTCCATCCCCTCACCTTTCCCCTCTTCCATCCCCTCACCTTTCCCCTCTTCAATCCCCTCACCTTTCCCCTCTCCCTTCCCCTCGCCGCCTTCCCCCGCCCTGCCACTCATCTTCCGCCGCATCTTACGAGCGCTGACTAGCATCTCCACAACGCGGGCGTAACGTAAACAAAGGAGAGACTCTTTCCCAATCACAACATCAACAAGCGAGAGAGAGAATAGGGAGGATAGGAGAGGAAGGATAGGAGGACATGAGTATAGGGGAGGATAAGGAGGATAGGGAGGGGGTATAGAGGTGTACGAGATCAAATTAACTAACGCGAGATAGGATAGAGAGGATAGAGAGGGGAGATAGAGGTGTACGAGATGATATCAACAAGCAGGAGGGAGGATAGGGAGGGGGGAGGAGGGAGGGGGAAAGAGGCGTGAGAGATGAAATTAACAAGCAGGAGGGAGGATAGGGAGGGGAGAGGGGGAAAGAGGCGTGAGAAATGAAATAACAAGCGGGAGGGAGGATACAAGGAGAGGGACGATAGGGATAGAGGCGTAAGAGATGAAATAACAAGCGGGAGGGAGGATAGGGAGGGGGAGGGGGAAAGAGGCGTAAGAGATTAAATAACAAGTGGGAGGGAGGACAGAAGGATAGAGAGGGTAGGGAGGGGAGATGGAGGTGTACGAGATGATATCAACAAGCATGAGGGTAGATAGGAAGGAAGGATAGAGGCGCAAGAGATGAAATAAGATGGTATGAAGGAATAGGTTAGGGGTAAAGAGTATGATTGGGGGAGGAAGAGGGGGGGGGGGGAAGTTAAATGCAAATAGCAAGAAAATCCCAAGACTACTTCCCTCCTACACCCCATCCTCTGTCCCCTCCTCCCTTCATCCTTGCAACCACACCCGACCTCCTGCAACAACAGATCATGCCATCAACATCACCTGCCTGACGGAACTCCGCTGACGTCTAAAATGCAATGCTGCCAAAAATATTCTTCTTTTTCCTCTGTCTTTTTTTCTTCTTCTCTTCTTTACTTCATACATCTTCTATCTTATTCCTCTTCTTCTACTTCTCCTGCATTTTAATTCTTTATCCTTTCCCCTTCTCCTTGTATCCTCGTCGCCACGCTGCAATATCGCAACAACGCAAGGGCATCGCCTCAGCCATCTACCATACCCCCCACTCCCCCATCCCTCTCTCCTATACCCCCCACCCCTATACCAACAACTCTCCCCACTCCCCCACGAGTCGTCTTACCCCCCTCCCCTCCACCTATC
>BOPN01000006.1:244457-264457 GCA_017312705.2 Penaeus japonicus | reverse complement strand
ACAAAATAACAAAACAAATAGATAGAACAAATAATAGCGTCGGACAGAAAACACTTAAAAGGAAAGAAAATGGATCTCTCCACCGCACAAAAAAAATAACAAAATAAATAAATAGAACAAATGATAGCGACGGACAGAGAACACTAAAAAAAACCGCATATCTCCACACCCATAAAAAATCACAAAAGAAATAAGAAGAACAAAATAATAGCGACGGACCAGAGAACACTTAAAAAAAAAGAAAGAAAGCACAAGCTCTCCACCGCACAAAAAAAAGACAAAACAAATAAATAGAACAAAAAATAGCGACGGACCAGAAAACACTTAAAAAAAAGAAAGAAAGCGCATCTCTCCAGCGCACTCCAGATAAAAAAATAAAAAAGTTTCCCCTACCTTTGATAATGATCCTGGTGTGGTCTCCGGTCCTTATGGCGCGAATGTTGGCAAGGTGGAGGTTCCTCGGATCCTGCGCGTCGCTCCCGCGTTTGGGAGACGCCTGGGGACGACAGGCGACCTCTTGTTCGGGATCCATGGCGAAGGGGAGGATGGGCGGGATGGATATATATATATAGAGAGAGAGGGAGAGAGAGAGAGAGAGAGAGAGAAGGGGGGAGGGGGATAAGAAGTGGGTTGTTTAAGCTGTGAAAGCAGGAAGGCAGACGAAGAGGTGAGAAAGAAGGGTCGAGGTGCTGTTTGATCTTGCGTCGTAAATCTTAACTTCCGCCTCTTCAGAGCATGTCTCCGAGCAACCTCTGGAGCTTAAGACTCGGGAGTTTCTTGCAAGACGATTTCGAGGCCGATTGCAAGAAGCTCTGGATTTCACCTCTTGGGGAGCTTTACTGACACAACACTTTTGATGGCATGATTCTCACAGACTGATTATGAATATGGTCTCGGTATTTTCCGTACGATCACTTTTCACAATCACTGCACAACACTTTCTGTGGAACGAATGAGAAATGTGTTAATAAACTTTCATTTACCGTGAAATCAAAATATGTCATTTGATACATATGAATACAATATCTTTGCTGAATTTTCCAATTACAAAAATATGTAGTTTTTTTATTTCGACACGCAAGTGATGCATAATTTCTGCATCAATCACACTCATGTCACCCTCGTCTCTCGTTTGAATAAGAATATTTTACGCGATTTGGAATTACTGTCTTATGGACTTTGCTACCTATTCTTGTAGACGGAATTCACAAAGGGCTTAGCGAAGGCATTATCCGAATAGCTTGAAACTCTTGATTGCTTATTGCGATTGCAAACTTTCTCATTTTCATGACTATGTGAATCTACCTCGTTCTAGAATATCATATCATATCAAGGACGACAAGTCAGCGTATACTAACTGAATCTCTAAGATACAAACTGGATTTTGGTTCATACTGATATGCTAATGTTCACATCCATATCTCAATCTTCGCCAACATAGAAAGGTAAACAATCACACGTGAATCAACTTATTCAGAGCCGCATGAATTACCAAGACTCAACACTGCATCATGCATCGCACTAGCATAACGTAAATCACACTAATATTATTATTTTTTCTCTCTCTCTTTCAAAAGCTGCAACAATCACTATGCCTATCCGTCACCACGCCACAATACTACTAACCAGCGCTCACGCCGAACACCCTTGCAACATCCACCATCAGACTAACAGCAACATTGCAACGCCTCCTACATCTTTCCTTGACGTCAGGAATAAAAATCTAAAAATAGCTAATCGCAGTAACAACGCCCGTAATAGCAACAGAGTCTTTGAATCTTGTCGATATATTTTATAAAAGAATAAATCTTTGCAACTAGTAATTAGCTACGGATTATCAGGATGTTGCAACGTCATGATAAGTCGGAGAAATATGTTCTTATTATGTGTGGTCCGATTCCGTATCTTAATATTTTTATCATCATCATTGCTATTATTCTTGTTATTATCACTTTTGTTATTTGTTTTATCATTATCATTATCATGATACTCATGGATGAAGGTAATGATGATGACGATGATAAGGTGGTGGAGGAGGAGGAGGAGGAGGAGGAGGAGGAGGAGGAGGAGGAGGAGGAGGAGGAGGAGGAGGAGGAGGAGGAGGAGGAGGAGGAGGAGTACTAGTACTAGTAGGAGGAGGTGGAGGAGTAGGAGGAAGAAGATGGTTGTGATGATGATGTGTAAGAATTCCAATCTTCACCTCGAGTTCGTTTAAGATGACGAAGATGTTGATGGCACTGAAGATGAAGATGGAAATATAAGAATGATAAGAATGATGATGATAAGGATGATGATGGTGATAGTGGTGATGATGATGATGATGATGGTGGTGGTGATGGTGGTGATGATGATGATGATGATTATGATGGATTATAATGATGATGAAGATGGTTATTATGAATATGATTAAGATGATTGGTGATGATAATGAGGGGGAGGAGAAGAAGAAGGAGGTGAAGGTGACGGAAGAAGGAAGAAAAGATGGAGGAAAAGATGAAGGAGGAGGAAGAAGGGTAGTAGGAAGAAGAGGAAAATAAGCTGATGAAAATGATGTCCATAAAACTAACATTAATAAAAATAATGATTAAAATACACCAAACAAAGAAACCCCGGTGTTATTCCGCCATCAGACTCTTATGGTTCAGAACCTGTGATATATATTACAACGAAAAAAAAACTCATTCTTATGCATAATTAGGTTAGAAATTTCAGAATTTTTCGCTCAGATTTTAGAATTGTGTGAGTCTTGGTAGGTTTACGGTAGGTTAGGAAAATGTTATGATTCTGTTTTTTTATGTTTTGAAATTAAATTTGGTTCAGTTTCCGCTTAAGAGTTGGATTTGGTATACAGATAGGTCTTATAATCTAATGAAGAGGTTTGATGTGATAAATCAATCCCATTTATCCATATAACTATCATTATTATTTCAAATGATAACTACTAATGTAGGCCAAAAAATAGTTTGCAATTATATCGCACAAACTGCTGTGGATATCTATGTGTACATACATACATACATATACGCAAATACACACATACACACACAAACAAATACACACATGCACATGCACACACACACACACACACACACACACACACACACACACAAACAAACAAACAAACACACACACACACACTTACACACACACATAAGTATACCCTCATACTCTTTATTTTCACCTTCGAAAATTGTCTAAATCATACTTATTCTGTATTCCAAACTGCGTCTATTTACTTTTCCTCCGCCTCCTAGTTTTTAACTGCCATTTCTCAAACCAACCCTTAGTTCACAGTTTAAATACTTATTTCCCGGACTAACCGTACCTGCACAAGCTTTTCCTGTTCTTCATTGCTTTAGACGTAATTCTTACGTAATCTTCCCGCATCACACTCGCAAGAACACGTCACAAAAACGTTATAAATTGCTTGGGAATTTAGTTCACGTCCCTTCCCTGCCACGTGGCGCACCGACACTATCGTTTGAGAATCGAAAAGTTATCGTTTGAGGTGGTTTTCTCTTTTTAAAAAATGAATTGTATCTCTTTCTTTTGCGTTTTATTTGTTCAGTTTGGTATGGATATGATGGTGTTGTTACGAGTTCGTGAAGGGATATGCTGAATGTTTTGAAATGATGCTTCAAAGACAGGAAAGGAAAGGAAAAATAAGAAAAAAACAGTAACCATGTCTTTGTGGACGGTCGCCATTATAAACTTTCTCTCTCTCTCTCTCTCTCTATCTCTCTCTCTCTCTCTCTCTCTCTCTCTCTCTCTCTCTCTCTCTCTCTCTCTCTCTCTCTCTCATATAAATGGAGCTAATCTATTTACTATCATCACTATCACTTCAAGAGTTATTAAATTGAAATAAGAGTTATTAAATTGAAATAATCTGAACAAAGAATATTCCACAATTACATCGAAATTTGCCGTAGACAATAGATATCGGAAGACAACGCACAAAAAAAATATATAAAGGAAGAAATAAGGATTATGAAATTGGCTAGTCTCGGGTTGTTTAAAAATAACGACAGTTGGGAAGGGTAATTCATTTACTTCTCTATCGATATATCAGTCTAATCTATCTATATCTATATATAAATCCATATCTACATATATAATACTTTCTTTATTAACAATATTGTCTATATTATGTATAATCAATATTCAATACATGATTTTTTTTTCCTTTTAACCGTCATTCACTTCGTTTTTACTCCGTTGACTAAGATTTATTTACTGATTTCCTTTACAAACCGTACCTACATAAGCTTTTCCTGATATTCCTTGCTTTGAACCTAATTCTTCTGTGTTACTTCCGTGGTTTATTCACTAGAACACGTCACAGAAATACGATGAATTAATAATTTAATCGACACGTATGTCGTATGGCTTGGGATTTTTTTTTTTTTTTTTTATGTTCTTTTCAATATTTTTCAATTTCTTTGTTAAGTTTCCTATTAATATCTTGATGATATAACAAACGCTTAAGACTACACGACGGATTTACGTAATAATACTTGGAAGGAAGGAAATGAAAAAAGCGGTAAAAATATACATATAAATGTAGGCCATTAGTAACGACGCATTGCTTTCTCTTTTGTTTTGCTCTCCCCCCCCCCCTCTCTCTCTCTCTCTCTCTCTCTCTCTCTCTCTCTCTCTCTCTCTCTCTCTCTCTCTCTCTCTCTCTCTCTCTCTCTCTCTCTCTCTCTCTCTCTCTCTCTCTCTCTCTCTCTCTCTCTCTCTCTCTATCTCTACACACACACACACACACACATATATTTACATATGTACATATATATATATATATATATATATATATATATATATATATATATATATATATATATATATACATATAAATTGCCTATTCTAACGACAAAAATCTGTAACTAGCTATTTTAGATCTGCCTTGTGTGTTCAGCTTCTCGCCGCCATAATTCATTCTCTCATTTTACAGTGTCCAAGTATTGATATCACTTATGCACTCAAAGGCACTATTAACATCTTAAGATTTACAGTCGAGGGTGTGCACTTCTGTTTGATGTATGTCTTAATATTCAAAATGAATAAACAACTGGCGGATGATTGGTTCAATTTAAATCTGCCATGTTATCTTAATATAACATCACACTTATGGCGAATTTTCAAGCCGCATGTTTAAAAAAAAAAAGTTTTATCGTCTAAGTATTAAGTGATGTAAATATGATTTATCGAACGCAGTAACAATAAGCGAGTCATATATGATGGATATAGTATAAATATAGAATTTAGTTATAAAGCACAGAGTGATAACAGTATAGAACAAGCCAATGGGGAAAATACTGTTAAATATAGTTTATAATATACTCAGGATACGAAACCTGTACAGAGATGATTCATATATGTAGAATGTATCTTGTTTCTCCAATTCCATAAAAATAATTACACAATATTAATATCTATTTTCCTAAGCATCACTTCTATTAACACATCATGCATTCAGTAATGCGAGTCCTTATGACGTCATGATACTTAGAATAGATTGTAAGAACAGGATCCTCCTTGATGGCTTGCGTATCCTTTAAAAAAATAAAAAATAAAAATAAAGTTGAAGGATTGTATTCATTAAATATTTATCAAGTGTTTATATCTAACAGATAAAGACCTAATTATCTGACTTTAAATTATATTACCCAAAATAGTAAGCTAATCGTTTGTTGGCGATCTAAGGTTACAAACTCAATTACCTGAGTTGTTGATTAATAAATAACTCACTTACTTATCAAAAGACAACAATATATATATATATATATATATATAAACATTAAATTACAAAAAAAGAAAAAACGTCGGTTACGCCCTGACCGTCAAAAAAATTGGGAGCGCTGATTCAAATTATTTATATTATTTCCTGTGTATGATTAACACAATGGAAATCTATTAGACAAAAAAAAAAAAAAAAATGGACACGATGTTTTTTATACGTTGCGAATTGAAAACGTTGTCAACCTGCCTGTCAGATATTCAGCAAAGCGTTAATTCAAATGGCAGGCTGTTATATATTGTATCTATTTCTATATCTATTTTTTATTAGTGTTTCTTGTCATTTATTCGTTTATCGGTATTGCTATTGTTATCGGGTTTAGCTTTACTACTAGTAATGTTGGTATTACGATCGTAATTACTAGTTTTCATTATTGTTTTTATCTTTACTTATGTTCTTGTTATTATCATCATCATTATTTTTGCTATAAATGATTATCATTGATATCGTTATAATGATCAATATTGGTATTATTATCGGTATTATGATTTTATCGTCATAATCATTATCACAGTTATCATTATCAAAAAATGTCATCATTTTCAGTACTACACCTATAATTATTATTATCAATATCATTAACATTATCATTGGCAACAGTAATATCGATATCATCAATATTGTTAATGTTATTATCACCATTATCATTATAACTGACAATCATTTTCATCATCATTATCATTATTCTTATTATCTTTATTGTTATTGTCATTACTATTACTATCATTATTATTATCATTATCATTATTACTATCACCATTTTCATTGTCATTATCACTAGCATTTTCATTACAAGTATCTCTTTCATAAAAAGAGAAACACATAACTATGCCCAGTGAAAAAATACCTACCAGAATCTTTTCATAAATACTCGTTAAAATTCTATAACCTGTAATTTGCATACATTACAGAATTTGTAAATCCGAAATTCTTTATCCTATTTTTAATCCTTATCTGATTTTCGTTTTATTTCTATACTATTATCATTCCCCTTTCCAACTTGTTTTGACTCCGTGCATTCAAATTAACATTTAACCAGCGTAATGGTTTTGGTCTAATTGAAATTTGTCGAAATTCGGTTAACTTTTTTTTACTTTTTTTTACATCACTTCACACATTTGCATTTTCACAGAGCGTGGTTGTATTTGGTGTGAAAATAATGATAATTAAATAGGATAAGAATAATGATGATAACAATGCTCCAGATATGGATTTGATAATCCAGATGTTCGCATTAATCTATTACATAATCTATATTTTTTTTTACTAAAACCCTTTATATTGATTTAAAAAAATCCATTATCATAATTGCTATTATCTTTCTGTATAAGCAACCCATATTTCGCTTTTATAATGATATAACGCACGTACTATATCCGTGTTATGAACGGTTAATATCCACAAAACATATATAGCTCGCTTGTTTACATTTTATTTATATCACTGCTTAAATGACACGTTTTGAAATTCTTAAAATTCATGCATACGTTGCATCAAATATATTGCACTATATTCACACGAGATAACCGTTACAATTCTCATTCCAAATTTTGTTTATAGCTTACAGTTTCAATTTACATGATGTATTTGGTGATTAGAATCTAAACATTGTGAAAATAAAACTGTGAAAAGAAAGGATAATGAAGGTGACGATAATGTGTGGATAGTCACAATCATGTAATGATAGAGATGATAATAAGAGCAACACCAGAAATATAATGACAATACTAATTATACGAAGAACATATGCATATATCTCTAACCATCTATCTGTCTCTCTCTCTATCTATCTATCTATCTATCTATATATATATATATATTCATCTTGCAATCTGTCAATCAATCAGTCAGTCTATATCTATGTGCATACATCTATAATCATCTATATTTATCTACACCCATCTATATCTTCATATCTATCTACATATATCTATATTTGTCTATATCCAGCTATACATATTTGTCTATATCTATCTATCTATCTATCTATCAATCTATCTATCTATTTACCTTCCCCAGTCATCTATTCCCCCGGCCCACATCCCAATGTTGCACTCTCGCTAAACGCATATCAACAGGGATGGAAACCTGCAATCTCAATCAGTCTAAAAGAGTCTAAGCCTTAAAGCCATGTACTCTCCCTTATTCCTTTGATGATGATAATAATTATATAATTGTAATAAGTGTGATATTGATAATGATGACATTAAAAGAAATAGCATCCGTGATGTTGAAGATTCATTAGTGTATATATGCAAATAAGTATATTTATCATTTATATTACATATATTTTTATTGTAAGGACTTTTTTAGCATTTTTTAAAAATACAAGTATGACGATGTAATTAAAAATGTTTGTTCTTTTTGTTTATTTGTCAATATAGACTAATAAGCAAGTGTTAGTTTGCTTGCGTACCAGTATACACGCTTCAGATGAGCGGACGAGCGAAAGAGCAGACGAGTGAAACATCAAACGAGCGAAAGAGAAGATGAGCGAAAGCGATTAGCGAACGAGTGAAAGAACAGACGAACGGAAGATCAACGAGCGAAATAGCAGACGAGCGGACGAGCAGACGAGCAGACGAGCGGACGAGCAGACGAGCGGACGAGCAGACGAGCAGACGAGCGGACGAGCGGCAGCAGGAGAACCATCATGATTTCCCCTCAAGTTGCCGATAATGCCCCTCACTTTCCCGATAATTCCCCTCACTTCTCGATGATTGCCGGAGAATGGGTCACGCGGCCGAGGCTAATAATCCGGGTCAATCGTCGAATCGCCCGCACTAATTTTCCCAATCCGTCAAAGAGAGAGAGAAAGAGCGAGCGAGCGAGAGAGAGAGAGATTTATGGGTTTATATTTTTGGAAAAGAGAGAGAAAGAAAAAATTAGGTGTTAATTATCTTTGGAAGAGAGAGAAATAGAGAGAAAGAGAGAAAGAAAGATTTGTGGGCTAATATTTTTGGAAAAGAGAAAGAAAGATGGAAAGAGTTGAGGGTTAATATCTGTGGAAAAGAAAGAGAGAGAGAGAAAAAAAAAAATGGGTGTTAACATCGATGTGGGAAAACGATTTTTTTTTTCTCTCTCTCTCTCAAAAGATCGTTACGCCGGAAATTATAACCTATTGAAGGGAATATTAAGCGATTAAGGCTTCAATATCACCGATAATTAAAACCGAACACGGTAGTAACAATGGAAGGATCATGATGACGGACATCCGGTTAACCCTTACGATCCGGATTATAGTTATCATACACATCAACGGACACAGGGATAACCTATTAGGGCTCGTAAATAGATCAAGGGGGAAAGGGAAGGGAGGAGGAAGATAGAAATAGACAAGGATAAGAAAATGAAAAAACGCAGATAAGCTTGAAAAGGGAAAGGAGATGGGATATGTCTTGGTCTTCATCCTGATTTCTGATTAACCTTTGAAGCATTCAGTGATCGATGTGTGTATAGATATAAACGGATAGAAATACGCACATGATACAAAATAAAAAAGAGGAAAGGAAAAAAAAACGGAGAAGGAGACCTGAACCAAAGTCTAAAATCCAGCTTCGAAATGACAATATTTAATAGGAAATTAATCTCTTAACTGTTTCAATCAAGGATGGCACTGGTTATTGATTAAAAGTTCTCACACGAGTCCAATTAAATACCCGAATCCCATCAACGAGTCCCTGGACCATAGCCAATACACCTATAAATTTTCATCGTAAACCATAGTTTTTTCACGTAATCATGCTTACGAATTCACGAAGGAGGTTCGAAAAAAAACAACATTACAGTAACCCACCCATTTCATTTGTTTTCTCGTTTGGAATAACTGCCTCCGTTGATGAAAGGGAAACCGGGTTGTTTTTACCTCTTTATTTTCGCAAGTGCTTTTAAGTCATTCCCAACGACGTGCAATATTGGATGAAATATAAACTGAATCTTTTTTTTGTCTGTCTTCATATTCCCTTAAGTGCTTGTATGTCTCGGTCTCATAGCCATGCTTAGCGGAATATTAATACAAGGTACATGTCTTTTAATATCCAGTGAGACCAAGGTCCCAGAAGAGCTCTTAGCGTTGCGGATGAGGTAGACGGGAAAGAAGAGGAGAGGAAAGATAACAAGGGAAAGAACGAAGAAGGAAAGGAGAGATAAGACACGAAGAAAGGAGAAGAAAATAGAGAAGGACAGAGAATGCAATTATATAAGACAAGGGATAAGTTGATAGACAGATAGATCACAGAAAGAGAGGGAGGAAAGGGATTTAGTCCAATATTGATCTTATTCAATTTATGTTACTTTACCATAAAGTTTCATTAACCTGTTCTTTCTATTTCTGAACATATGTTTCGTAATCGATGTAAAGTGAAAAAGAGATAGAAAGAAAGGACGAGAGAATGAAGAAGAGGGAGTTTAGAAAGACAGAGGGAAAGAGTGGAGGAGACAGAAACAGAGAGAGAGAGAGAGAGGGAGGGGGGAGAAAAAGAAGAAAAAAAGAGAGATAAAGAGAGGAAGAAATAAAGAAAGAGAGAGAAAGTTAACGGGAAGAGTGGAGTAGACATAAGCAGAGAAAGGGGAGGGGAAAAGAGATAATGAGAGGAAGAAATATAGAAAGAGACAGAGACAGAGAGATCAAGTAAATAATAGAGAAACTGAGAAAGATAGAGAAGGGGGAGGGTACAGAGAGAGAAAGAGAGAGAGAGAGAGAGAGAGACAATAATAGGCCGGGGAGAAGTTATGGAGACAAAGAGTAGTCGAAGATAAGTGAATGAAAGCCATTAATCACTCACTTAAGCAATGAAAGGGGAAAACAAGAGGAGAAAATCGAACGAGGGGAACGAGAATGTATAATTGAGAAGCTGGAAGAAGGGGAAAGAGAATGAGAGAGTAAATAATAGGCCGGAGAGAAGTTATGGAGAGAGAGAGAGAGAGAGAGAGAGAGAGAGAGAGAGAGAGAGAGAGAGAGAGAGAGAGAGAGAGAGAGAGAGAGAGAGAGAGAGAGAGAGAGAGAGAGAGAGAGAGAGAGAGAGAGAGAGAGAGAGAGAGAGAGAGAGAGAGAGAGAGAGAGAGAGAAAGAGAAAGGGAGAGAGAGACATAAAAGACGAAATAGATGAAAAAGAAAGAGAGAACGATCAAACTCTGCGGGTTTTACGCATCATAATTCATTATGTCTCTCGCTCTCGTCTTCACCCCTCCTCCCTATCCCTCTATCCCTTCCCTGCTATTCTCCTCCCTCCCCCTCCCTCCTCCAGTCTTGTCGATCCTCGGAAAGGTGATGGTGAGGTATCAGTATTTAGAGTCAAAGAAAAGTATTGTATGTTAAGCAATAAGGGGAATTAAAGCGAGTGACAATGATGTAGGCAATAAGCAATTGCAATTATTAGGATAATTTTGATGAGGATGTCGGATATAATAGTGATAATCGTCACTTTAATAATCATCAACTCTGTGATAGTGATAATCATCATCTATATGTCAATCTATCTCTCATAATGATGATAGTAAATATGATCCTAATAACGCAAGCAAAATTGTCATATTATCGCAAAAGCAGTGATGAAGTGAAAGTGGGCATAACAAATAGGTCTATGTGGCAACAACAACAACAAAAACAACAAAAATAATCGTAAAAATATACTTTTCTTAATCGTTGTTATCCCTGTTATCATTATTATCTTCATTTAATTAGCATCACAGTTATATATAAATATTCTCATAATCAAAATTATTATCGTAATCATCAATCTGACCGTTATTATCATTATTACTTTCACTATCACAACCATTACTCCCATTCCGAAAATTACCATTGTTACCCTTTCATTTATCACCACAAATAATACCACAGTCACAAACACCATTACTCATACCGCTACGTAAGACAAAACATCAATAATCGAAAATAAGAAGAAAGGATAAAAGAAACTTAAGGAGAAAGCCAGAAAATAGAAAGCTTAAGAAGGTTTCCCAAAGAACCGCCAATCGTTCTCAATCAGCACGGGGAAACGTTTTTCAAATCCGAAACGTTTTTTTTTTTTTTTTCTGAGGACCGGGAAAATGTCGTCCAAGCAACTCTACGATCAGATACGCTTAGGATCCTCATTTTTTTCACTTTATCTCTCTATTTCCTTTCTCTCTCTCTCTGTCTCTCTCTCTCTCTCTCTCTCTCTCTCTTAATCTATCTATCTATCTCGCTCTCGCTACTCTCTCTCTTGTAATTAATGGAAGGAAGTATTTGAATTTGAATTCTTTGTTTCTGCCTTTCTCTCTTTCTATCTCTCTGTCCATCTACTCTCTTTCTCTCTCTCTCTCTCTCTCTCTCTCTCTCTATCTATCTCTCTCTCTCTATCTCTTTCTCTCTCTCTCTCTCACACACCCACACCCACACTCTATCTCTATATCTATCCATCTATCTATCTATGTATCTAATTCTCTCTCTCTTTCTTTCCAGTAAATGTATCTAAATATCTACATCTTAAGACAAATAATCTAACAGAAACATTGAATGATAGAATATCTAAAAGTATTTTTTTTCTCTCTCTCTTTCACCAAGTACTTCCACTTCTATCAGGAGATTCTTTGTTGAGTGAGTTCGAAATGAACGCGGAGAAAATGAGACCAACAAAGCTCTTTTCGTCTTTCTTTTTTTTCAAGTGGGAAGGTCACCTCTTACCGTCTTCAAGGATTTTCAAGATTTCAAGTTTTTTCTCTATTTTCGTCTCATCTTTTCGTTCTTTTCTTATACAGTTTTTTATCAAATTATTCGTTATGTTTACTTCCCGATGTTTTGTTATCTATCTTTTTGCTGGTTTCTTTATTTGAAACTGGCTAAATTCTTTTAGAAATAATAGTAATAGATCAAAAATAATATTTAAGAGATAATATGAATATTAGATAGATAAAAAGGATAAATAATATTTACGGTAAACATAGTAATAAAAAACAACAACACGCCAATGACTTAAGAAACAAACAAATGAACGCACAGATACATAAAAGAACATATGGATGAATAAATAAATAGATGAATATCAAGAACAAACAAGAACAAACAATGCAAGATAACATCCTTGAAATAACTGACAAAGGGATCGAAAATGCACCAAGACTGAAGAAAAATATTGCTTAAATGGCTACAATGAAATAGCGTTAAATAGTATATAATGATTATGATGATATTGATAATAATGATAATGGTATCAATAGTGATAATAACAACAACAATGATAACGACAATGAAAATGATAATAGTATTGTGAATGATGATTCTAATGATTATGATATTAATAGTGATATGGATTATGATGTTAGAAATGATAACGATGATAATGACAACAATGATAATGATAATAATGATGATAGCGATTAATGGCGATAATGATAATTACAATAGTAATAGTAATAATAATTCTCATTATCATCTTTATCATCATCATCATCATCCTTATTATCATTATCATAATTGTTATCCTTATCATCATCATAATTTCTCATTACTTTCTCCCTTAAGATAAAGCAGACTGTCGAGGCACAAAGGCAAATAATGTCAATTTACATTTTTTTTTAATTTTTGCTTGCTTCAGATATGCGCTATTGCATAATTCGTGCGTCTGTGTATTGTCTTTGCACATACTGACTGCAAAAAAGTCGAGATAAATATTTAGACAGACGGGAAGACCAGGAGACAAGGAGAAGCACTCAACTGTAGTTCTGAAAAGTGAAAAGAATGTGTCCAGGAGTGAAGCACCTGGAAGCCTCGCCCTTCCTCTCTCTCTCTCTCTTTCTCTCTCTCTTTTTCTCTTTCGTTCTCTTTCGTTCTCTTTCTCTTTCTCTTTCTCTCTCTCTCTCTCTCTCTCTCTCTCTCTCTTTCTCTCTCTCTTTTTCTCTCTCTCTCTCTCTCTTTCTCTCTCTCTCTCTCTCTCTCTCTCTCTCTCTCTCTCTGTGTGTGTGTGTGTGTGTGTGCGTGTGTATGTTTATCCCTCTCTCTTTCTATCTGTCTGTCTATCTATCTGTCGATCAATTTATCTCTCTCTCTCTCTCTCTCTCTGACCCTCTCCTCTCTCTCTCTCTCTCTCTCTCTCTCTCTCTCTCTCTCTCTCTCTCTCTCTCTCTCTCTCTCTCTCTCTCAAAGACGGGAAAAACAACATATTTTGTCCCTCCCTCGTTCCTTCCCCCCAGCCCCCGCCCCCCCCCCCCAGGCTATCCAACGCATCCTCTCCCTCCATTACCCCCCCCCCCCCTTTAATCAATTACTCCGCCCTCTATTCATTCATATCCAACTTGCCCCTATCACATCCCCCCTACCCACCCACGCCCTCTTTCCAGTACCTTCTTCTGTTTACTATCCACCCGTATATCCTTCTACTTTCCTTTTCCATCCATTCTTAGATTCATACGCATTCTTCCATCCACTTGTCGTTCACTTATCTATCTGTTCATCTATTCACCTATCCCTCTATTCCGATCTACCCATCCACTCATATTTTACTTATCCCCTGTCCTCATTCACTCACCTTCCACCCATTCACCTATCCTTCTACTTCTTCACCCACCCATCGACTCACCATCCACCCATCCCTATTCATCCATCAGCCCTTCTACTCCCCATCCATCCCTCTACACCCCATTAACTCCCGATCCACCCATCCACCGATCCATCCCCCTACCCCCTATCCACCCATCCACATCCCATCTACCCATCCACTTGCCATCCGCTCACATCCACTCCCCATCCATATCCCATCCAGCTCTCCACTTCCCATCTACCCATCCACTTGTCATCCACTCCCCATCCAGCTATCCACTTCCCATCTACCCATCCACTTGCCATCCGCTCACATCCACTCCCCATCCACATCCCATCCAGCTCTCCACTTCCCATCTACCCATCCACTTGCCATCCGCTCCCCATCCATATCCCATCCGCTCCCCATCCCCTCCCCATCCACTCCCCATCCAGCCAAACCCAACCCAAAAGCTACTCAGAAATTTTGCAAGGCGA
The DNA here is from genome assembly GCA_017312705.2 of Penaeus japonicus. Taxonomy (NCBI): domain Eukaryota; kingdom Metazoa; phylum Arthropoda; class Malacostraca; order Decapoda; family Penaeidae; genus Penaeus; species Penaeus japonicus. Next base: position 249,662 of record BOPN01000006.1, on the reverse strand, counting down.
CGGTAAACATTTACCCACGAGATCAGACTCCCATTCCTCCTTCTTTAATCAGTGTTATGCTAACGGGAGTTTAATGCATAGACCGAGGGAAGGAGAAGGCAGCTGTGCGGAAGGCGAGGGGAAGTGCGGAAGGGGGGGGGTGGAGAGGGAATGGGGGGAAGGGGAAAGGGAGAGGGAGAGGGGAGGGAGAGGGGAGAAAGAAAGGGGGGAAGGGGAGGGAGAGGGGAAGGGGGGGGAGAGGGGAAGGGGGAAGGGGTAGGGAGGGAGAGAGAGGAAGGGGAGAAAGGGCGAGGGGGGAGGGGGAGGGGGCGAAGAAGGGGAAGGGGATGTAGGTGGAAATGGTTAGGGTAAGGACGGGGGAAAGGGAGAGGGGAGGAGGAATGGAGGAGGAGGATAAATTGGAAGAGTAGGGAGAAAAAAAGAGAAGGAGGAAAAGAGAGATGGAGAGAAGGGAGGAAAAGAATGGAGGGAGAAGAAGAGGGAGAGAGAGGAGAAAGAGGAGACGCGGGGAGGAAGGAGAGTGAAAAAGAGGAGTGGAGGTACCTAGGTCGCGCTTGGTATTACTCGTGTTTCCTTAAAGAGGCCGGGCGAGATACCTGAGCGTGGGCGGGGACGAGCGGAGGACTGACGTGTGAGGAGGGGGAAGGGTTACTGAGGGAGAGGGAAGGGGAAAGAGAAAGAGAGAGAGAGAAAGAGAGAAAGAGAGAGAGAGAGAGAGAGAGAGAAATGGAAAGAAAAAGAGAGTGTGAAAGGGAGAGAAAGAAGGAGAGAGATCAAATTAGAGATAGAGAAAGAGACAGAAGAAAAGGAAAAAGAAAGAGTGAGCGAAAAGGAGCAAGCGAGTGAGAAAGAACAGAACGCAGAAAGAGAGAGAGAAAAAAAAACTAAACAATGATCTTCCTAAAATAACATAACATACTTTAAAACTATTGTCAAAACACACCAAACAGCCCCCCCCCCCCTCCCAAGATAAAAAAAATAACAAAAAGGAAGAAGAGGACAAAATAAAACCCACTGGTCAAAATACAACGGCAGAAGTTTCGGGAAGGGTTCAGGCATGACAGTGTTCGATACTGTCCGAAGTTTGGAGTGAAAAGCTCGAAGATTGGGTATAAAACGGGAGGGAATTGCAATTGGCAACAGTTGTCGATGGGAAAGGTGATTAAAGGTGAAAAGAGGAAATGGAAATGAAAAAAAGAGAGATAAAATGAAGGAAAAAAAACGATAGGTGATATAAATCCAAGCATATGATCGTGATTTGGATGGCTCGTATAAGAGAAAAATAGCGATGAAGGAGATGAAGAAATGTTCAAAGATCCGAAAGTTTTGAATATGCCTTGGGTCTTTCGCTCTTGTCTGTTTTCTTTTATTTAGGGGAATATGTGGTTAACAGTATGTATTTAACTTTTTGATTCAAACACGTTCCAGTTAATCCTTACATTTGCTTTGTTAAATCGTGTCTTGAAAATGTTGAAATTCCTGGGACTCTTATGCTCTTCTGTTTTAAAGTCATCTTAAACATCAAATTCGGACATATATTCAATTAGTAATATTAAATACAACATGGTCACAAACAGAGCGTAAACAAGTACAGTTTTCAAAGAAAAAAGTCTCCTTTTCTACCCGGATATAAACAGACAAAAGAAATCACTCAAATACGACTGAATAGAAAAGAAATCTATGGTTCTGTAGGTCTTCTGTAGAACCATATACATTTTCGATAACCGTTAAGAAGGAGGATCTCATGCTCTCATAGGGTCAGCTTTGTGTAGGATTTCTCTCCTATTGTGCGAGGATCTAGAAGGGTGTCAAAATCATTACGAGACAAGGAAGGAAAAGTATCCTTTCTCTCCCGGGAGCCAATCAATGAACCATAGGCTTTTCCTCGTTCCGTTCCGTTGCTCTTGTGAGATGAATTCTTTGTCGTTGCTTTTTGTCCCCAAAAGTTAGTTAAGAAAGAGACGACAATGAATGAGGGACTCTTTTTTTTGGCGGGAACGCGCAAGACAATACAGAGGCGGTTTCAAGTTATTTTCCACGGGTATCTATATTCACTCAGAGGAGGGCATTGTTTAGATATTGCTGAGAGGATTCGAGTATTGGACCGTATCATCTTGATTCCATATACGTCTTATTCTATTTATTTATTCAATTATGGCTGTCTACTGTCGGCACGCAAGACAAAATAGCGACGGTTAGTTATTTTCCACGGGTATCCATATTCGCTCAGCATTGTTTAGATCTTTTTACTGAGAGGATTCCGAGTGTGGGATTGAATCGCCTTTATTCCATAAACATCTTATCAATTCATTCATTAATCATTATCTAATCTGTAACGGAAACTCTAAATTACGAATATTTTTCATAAGTATCCGTATCTACTTAGCGGAGAATGTTTTATCTGAATCGTGTTGTTGTGATTACCAGAGTATCGGATCGCATCTTATCGTATCTATTTCATTCACTCATTCATTTATTTTGGTTATCGTTAACATCATTTCTATATCGTTGAAGGCACGAATCCACGTCCAAATAGAATGAATATCCAATAGGTTTGTAATTTGTGTGTGGACACAAGCTTATCATATTCCTTCGCCTGCCATTGCTCCCCCCCCCCTCCCCCCACGTGAACAATTACTGCAACTTCAAGACTTATAATCTTGTAAAAGCATCTGTTGTTAGTGGAATTACGAGACTTCACGGGGGCGCTCCTTGTTCTTTCGTGCATTTCGTAACTCTAAAGGTTTGTCATTGTTTGTGAGATCCAGGATTAATTAAGCTGCGCCTTTATCACAGGTTAGCTTTAACTTATTAGAGGAAGGAGAGATAAAGAGAGAGGGAGGGAGGGAGAGGGAGAGATAAAGAGAGGGAGAGGGGGAGGGAGAGAGAGAGAGAGAGAGAGAGAGAGAGAGAGAGAGAGAGAGAGAGAGAGAGAGAGAGAGAGAGAGAGAGAGAGAGAGACCGAAACGCAGAAACAACCGAAAATACAAAGAGATAAGGAGACCCCACAGACCCGCCCTGAAGGACAAAGCGCCAGAAAAGCAACGCCATGTAGAATAACCTGGCGCTGTGTGTGTGTGTGTGTGTGTGTGTGTGTGTGTGTGTGTGTGTGTGTGTGTGTGTGTGTGTGTGTGCGTGTGTGTGTGTCATGCCGGGGGAAATAATTATATCTCCTCCTGAGAAACAAACGGCAGCGGAGCGCGTGTACATCGCTTCTTCAACTTTAACAACACACAACTCCGCGATGGCAAACAGATGTACACGCACGTACACACGCACACACGTACGTACACAAGGAGGCAGAATGGTAACACAGAATCTTCGTCTTGTGGCCGCTCTTAAGCAGGAAACGTCTCTAGTAGTTAATGTAAATGTTCTTTTTTTATGTGTCCTATTTTGTTCTTGAATTCTTGTAAGTAATTGATGTGTAATTATTATTTGCAATGTTGAATATGCTTAAAGAGTGTGTATGCCGTATCTCTTTCGTTTTGATGAATCCATATCTAATTGATGCTTTGTTGTTGCGTAAATAAATTGATAATGTGCGTGTTGTGATGATGTTCTTGGTAATGATAACGATAATATTAATGATGATAATAATATTGATAGTGATGATTAATTACAGTGATGATAATGATGAGGACGATGATGATAAGAATGATGATAATGATGGTAATCATAATGATAATAACAATAATAATAATGATGATAATAATAACAAGAATAATAATGATGATAATGACAATGATGATGATAATAATGATTATGATGATAACAGGAGGATAAGGATGATGATAACTATAACAAAAATAATAACAATGATAAGAACAATATGGAATGATATCAACGCTGACAATTATGATATGATCATAATAATGATAATGATAGTGATAATAATATTAACTATTATGATAATAATGATAATGATAATATTATTAATCATCATAATATTCACAACGATGATAATGATAATAATAATAATGATAATGATAATAATAATGATAATCATTAAGATGATGATAGTAATGATGATAATGATAATAACAACAATAATAATAATGATGATAATAATAATGATAATGATAATAATGATGATGATAATAATAATAATAATACAAATGAGAAAAAAATAGTGATGAGGATGATGATAATGATATTATAATGAAAATGATGATAATAAGGATAAAAACAAAAATGATAATAATAAAGATGCTAATAACAACAATAATAACGATAATGATAATACTGATAATGACAACAATAATGATGTCAATGAAATCATAAAAATGAAAATTATTACGATAATCATAAAAATGATAATAAAAATAATAAAAAGGGTATATACATAATCATGAGAATAATAATACTGATACTAATGATAAAGATAATGTTAATAACGTCAATAACAATAACAACAATAAAAGATATAACGATATGAAGCTCTTCCGGACGCTTCCCTTTAGCCAGAAGTTACAGCAATTGCAACTCAATTCTTGCAAATTTGGATTCAACTTGCAAGAGAAACGCTTCTCTTGTGATAACAGTTTTCCCATTCGGTGATCCTCTCCTTGCAGGAGCTTGACTATATGACATTTAGCACATTCTGCACATTGTCCTCCTCCTCTTTCTCCTCCTCCTCCTCCTCCTTCTACTCCTCTTCTTCTTCTTCTTCTTGATTCTGTCTTTTTTTCCTCCCTGTCTCCTTCTCATTCTGCTTTATTGACCCCCCCTTTTCCCGTCTCCTCCTGCGCAATTTGAATCGTAGGAGTGACGGCAACGGACGTATGATATGAAGAGCGTATTCCTCTTAAAGACTCCAGCAGATACGAACCACCTAACGTCGAATAGTCATCGCCAGGCGTCATCGAATACAGTCATCGTGAAAGGGAGAGAACTGTGTCTCTGTATCGGATGTAAGCCACAAGCACGGGGAGACAAGGAGGAATTTTTTTCCAAAGCCACTTCACGGTTGGGTTGACAAGCCTCAACACGTCCACATTGGTCGATCAGTTTAACTCGCCGTGCAACCAGCCAGAGGGAGGAAGTGTTGCTTCAAGCTGCAAGTGTAAACAAACACCTTCCACGGGACCAACCACGAGAAGAGAGGGCGGCGGGGGCGGCGAGGCGTGTGGGGGGGAAGGGGGGCGCGAGTGCCTCTCCACCGCGGGGTGCCTGAGTGCCTGGCTGGAGCCCTGCACACACGCT
>BOPN01000006.1:214457-219457 GCA_017312705.2 Penaeus japonicus | reverse complement strand
GCTTATACCTGACGAAAGGGGGGCTTGTCAAAAATGCCCCTCCCCCCCCCCAAAAAAAAAAGCTCTCAAAACAACGTCGATAGCACAGTTGCTCTCTTTTGGTGGAGGCCTTTTTTTTTTTTTAAGAGAGAGGTGTCTCTTCACCACTACCCTCGACAAAGCACAAATCAAAGAACAAAAGAAGTTATGTAGAAATATGTGAGTCTATAGCAATGATTCTTAGTCATATTCTCACAACATTTATCCACTATCTAATGAAAAAGTGGCAGAAACTAATAAGGGACAATTCATTTTATGTGATAAATATTACAGACTAACTTATTTTTGCACAACAAGAAAAATATAACCCTTAAATCATCCTTAATTAGTGGAAAAAACATAATTATTTGTGACATGTTAAACCTGTCACGCTTAAAATGATAATCGCATTTTTGCCTTAGTCTTATACCGAGGGGAAAATCCGGATTTAGATGACTTTAAAACAGAGGAGCATAAGAGTCCCAGGAATTTCAAAATTTTCAAGTCGCGATTTAAGAATAATTTTGTGTATGTGTGTGTATAGACAGATAGATATAGATATAGATATATATATAGATACACACACACACGCACGCACACACACACACACACATATATATATATGATATATGTATATATATATACATATATATTTATACATATACATATATATACATATATATATATATATACATATACATATACATATATATATACATACACACACACACACACACACACACACACACACACACACACACACACATATATATATATATATATATATATATATATATATATATATATATATATATATATGTATATATTTATATGTATATGCATACATATAAATATATACATAATATATATATACATATATATAACATATATATATATTTATATATAAATATATATTCATTTATCTATTTATTCATGACACTGACATTAGGCAACAGAGGCTCACAAGCGAATGTGCCGAAACGTTTAAAAAATGTAAATCACTCACTTCCTTCAGTGTAGTCCGTCGCATTCTCCGGGTAGAAAGAAGCACACGCTCTCTCAGTCATGCGTGACTCAGCATTCCGTAGACAACAAAAATGTAACAGAATTGAACGGACGTACTAAGGGTCACGTGGTCAAGCACCGAGGTGTTGGATTATAGGAGAGCAGATGTCGAGCTCGTAAAGCTTCGTTTTTCTGAAGCTTCGTTCTTCACATATGTCGGGAGTGGAATCCGCTTTGATCTTCTTTTGTTTGTTATAATTATTAGTTTCGTTCGGCATTATTGTCATCTTTTTCTCTTTGGTTTTATATATTTTTTCTGATTTCTTCTTCCTTCCTCCCATCCCCTTCATCTTTCACGTGAGTGTGTGTTACGCTGTATGTATTTATTTATGTAACTCCATATATATATGTATATATATATATATATATATATATATATATATATATATATATATATATATATACGCATATATATATATATATATATATATATATATATATATTGCATATATATGTATATATATATATTTGTACATATATATCTATAGATATAGATATATATGTGTGTGTGTGTCTATAGCTATCTTTCTATCCATCCATCTATCCACTATCTATCTCTCTATCTATATACGTAGTCGTCAACAGTTGCTTTATTCATCAAATAACGCTCTTTCCCTTTATCACTGACACCCCCCCTCCACTACCTCTTGTCTTATCAGTGTGAAAATACATATTATCAACCTGTTCTCTTATTCATAGGGCTATTATTATGTACTGTTGCTATTACTATTACAAATATCGTTAATGTTATTATCATTATCATTACTACCATTGTTATTATCATCATTGTTGCTATTATTGTCAATCCTTGTTATTATTGACATCATTATTATTATCATTGTCATCATTATTATTACCATTCTCATTATTATCATTATCATTATCATCACTATTATCATTCTTATTATTACTTTTATCATTATTATCATTTTCGTTGTTTATCAATGATCTTATAACATACCATATAAGTATAATTACTTAATTTTGTGCGATAATATTGCAAGCCTTTATTATTATCATTATTATCATCATTATTATTATTATTATCATTATTATTATTATATTTGATAATTCAGTATCCTAGTTATTCGTGCTCGTTCTCTTAGCTATCAACATCAGTTATTAGCTGTATAACCCACCATAATTAAATATGATATATAAACCCATCATAATTGGATATGATTTATAATATACCCTAATTAGATATTATGATAACACACCATAATTAGATATGATTTATAACACCATAATTAGACCTAATTTACAAGGTACCATAATTAGATATAATATACTTTATACCATATATATATTTGAAATTTACAACACACCATAGATACAATTTATAACACAATAGACATCATTTACAACACACCATAGGTATAATTTATAACACACCATAATCAGATCTAACTTACAACACACCATATATCTAATTTACAACACACCATAGATCTAATTTACAACACACCATAGATATAATTTACAACACACCATACTTAGATCAAACCTACAACACACCATAATGAGATCTAACTTACAACACACCATATATCTAATTTACAACACACCATAGATCTAATTTACAACACACCATAGATCTAATCTACAACTCACCATAGATCTAATTTACAACACACCATAGATCTAATTTACAACACACCATAGATCTAATTTACAACACACCATAGATCTAATTAACAACACACCATAGATCTAATTAACAACACACCATAGATCTAATTTACAACACACCATAGATCTAATTAACAACACACCATAGATCTAATTAACAACACACCATAGATCTAATTTACAACACACCATATATCTAATTTACAACACACCATAGATCTAATTTACAACACACCATACTTAGATCAAACCTAGAACACGCCATAATGAGATCAAATCGAGTCCAAAGCACGATCAAGGTTCAAGAGCACGACACTTTCCCGAAGCAGAAGCACGACGGCGGAAGAACCTCTTATCACATGAATTCGTGGTTCTTGTGTATTTCGAGTTCGTATTTTGGTGCCATTTGACGTCCTTTTTTTTTCCTTTCGTGTTTATGGCGTTGCAGATGACCGATACGGGAATTTCTTGCGTATTTTTAGGAAGAACTTTAATAATCCGGGTTTGTTTGAGTTGCTGAAGCTTATGTTCTTGTGTTCCTGTCTGTGGTTGAGGTAATTTTGAGTTTTTTATTTTTATTTTTTTATATAGGGAGATATGGGTTTGTATTAAGATTGCCCCTTTTTTCTCTTTTTTATGAGAGTGGAATAGGTGATAGAGAGGATATAGAAGGAATTGAGAAAAGAACATAGAATACTAGTTTACCTTCATTAATTTTCTTTTTTCTTGCCAACCATATTTGTTCGAGTTTTATTTCGTGTCGGAAATTGGCATTATTTGCTTTCACTGATGACCTTGTATTGCCCTGTTGGATCTTGTGATTAGTTTCTGTGTGTTGTTTGCAACAGAAATTCTTACTTTTCATCAATGGATTGCAAAAGAAGTTGGAACATTTGTGGATATTCTTGGATATGTTTGGTTTGGATTTACTTAATGTTTTTTAAGGACTATCTAGAGAATCAGATGAATGTTGGTTAATACTCTCTTATCAAGAGTTTAATCACTGAAATAAAAGAATATCGAAATTCTGGCTGGCTGATACAGTATGAGTAAATGGTGGAAAGATATATGCATTGGCTCTCAAAATATGAGTCTTTTCTTGTATATTACATGGGTTATATCCTATCCACATCTACTTGAAACGGCCTTTGACGAAAGGCTTATAAATCAAAGCCCAGTGAAAGAGAGCTTCCATGTCAAGTGATTTCCATGACCTTCATGCTACACGCTCCAGCAAAGGCCAAGAAACTGCCACTACTTCTGTACTATTAAGATAGCTCAAACTGGTTCCGTATTACCTAGTGAATTACCAGGAAATTTTACAAGCGAAGAAATATTTTGAGAGATTAAGTGACATTTGCTAGAGGGTTGATGAGTGTAGAAGCCAATGTGTGAGTGCGGTTGCGTGCAACTTTAGGCGTTCAAATGCAATGATTATTATCGTGGGCAATGATGCTTATATTTGAAATTTATAATTGTGTAAAATTCTTTATTCAGTTCTTATTATATTGAATATTGATTTTATTTTTAGAAGAAGTGATTGCTAAGATTGTCCCAAGACTTTTCCTCTTGCAAACAACATTATTTTTCTTTGCTTTTGGAATTTTATATGAATGATATGTTATCGTATTTAAATCCGTAAACTTATCTATGACTATGTCCATCCTTAGCTATACATGACATGATTGTCCATTTTAAAATCTATTTGAACCATGTTCTTTCCTGAATTGCGATAAATCTCAATTCATTTTTGTTAATGTTTCAGATTTATATTGCAATTCAGATATCAGAGTATGCATACTGGTATTTTGCGTGAGATCTGTTACTCTACAATCGTATATTACTGTGAAATACCTCACATCTTATTGAGATTGCTAGTACTAGAAGAGCCAGCATTATTGTTGCAATTTTTTTTTTTTCTCTCTCTCTCTAAGTAATCCTTTTTTATATTGACTTTTCTAGATCACAATAGCACCTCTTATTGATTAAAAGACAGGCTTCTGGGGGTGAGAAAACATCCCCTATCTCTTTTGCAATGTACTTAATGATGGTTGCTCTCTCAAGATAGAATAATGCAATAATGCATTCCACTCTCCTCTGTAACAAGGATTTCAACCAATTCATTCTATGCAATGCCAGAGGGAGCAGAACTCAACCACTTGACCACACTGTGACCCACTAGAGGAATTCATCAGTTTGGATCTTGCAACAGACACCTTAATGCATATCTGCTTAGCAAACATGCCCCACTTTCATAGCTGAGAACCAGATGGGTTGATATTCAA
>BOPN01000006.1:201957-209457 GCA_017312705.2 Penaeus japonicus | reverse complement strand
ATAAAATGTTGTAATTGTATATGCAGCCTTGATCACCACCCATCCTTTTTATTGGAATTTACCACCTTATGAGAAATAGAAGCAAAAACCTAAGAAATCGCCACAGGGGTGCTGTTCCCACTAGAATTTAGAATTAATGACCCATCTTCCTTTGTCTAAGTTTTTCTTCCTATTTTACTTCCCAACATGCCAAAAATGTGAAATAAGATATTTGTATTTGAAAGTACACATATTCATAATTTTTTCATGCATCTTCCTTACTGAATTTCTATTATTTTTTCAATAAAAATGTATCTAAGCTTTCTCTCCTTTGATATTCACTTGGGAGGCTTATGAAGCTTGGAGAAGATAGATTCTGGCCATATGTTATCAAAAGATCATATACATATTTTTTTTTTTGGAATTGCTGCAAATAATAGTTGTAGCCAAAATGTGGGTAGACTGCCTCCTTAAGGGCCAGCTCTAGGAAAATTATGGAAAGCTGTGAAAATAACTAAACATTTAACCGTATTTTACATTTCTCCAAACAGGATGGGCAGTCAACCTCAAGACAAACTTTTCTCGAGATGCTCCTGTATATCTCCTAGGACGTGTGTATCATAAAAGCTTTGGAGACATGGAGAATTCTGAAGAGGGTAAGATTTGTTGTTAGTAGGCCAAATGATTGCAAATATAAAGATATCAGGCTGCTCTTGTATTGTAGGTAATTAATATACCAATGTTTTAGCTCTCAAGTAAAGCTGGTAAGAAAGCAAACCAAAAGAACAATAGCGCTGCAAGGAAAGTGCCTCCAATTTTTTTAAGCATAATTTTTCCCACATTTAGAGATGGAACAACATGGGATGGAGGCTTTCAAGAAACACTTCCACAGCCTCATCTGGTGCACATACAGACGCCAGTTCCCAACCCTTCAGAACTCCGCCTTGACCACTGATTGTGGGTGGGGTTGCATGCTGCGCTCGGGACAAATGATGCTTGCCCATGCCCTCATTCGACACTTCCTGACTCGGGGTGAGGCTGAGACTTGAGTGTAATTCAAGCGTTTAAAAATGTTTGATCTAGTAGATTCAAGAGTTATTAGTTTAATGATGAGGAAATGAACATCCTTTTATTATTATTATTAGTCTATCAATGGCATTGGTTTTGAAAATTCAATTTGTTTTTGTTTTTTATTTTATTATTTTTTTTTATTCTTGAAAAGTTCACTAGTCTAGTCATTGATAAGAGCTTTTATATGTAAATTATGCAATTATAAGAATCTATAGTTAATCACTTCCACAACGTCTGCACAGAGTGGAGATACGATAAACATGTGACTGATGGTCCTGAGGAGGAAATTCACCGCAGCGTAGTGAGGTGGCTGGGTGACTCCCCTTCCCCAGACTGTCCTCTGTCGCTGCATAACCTGGTTCATTTTGGCCATAAATTAGGGAAGAAAGCGGGTGACTGGTACGGGCCTGCATCGGTGGCGTATATATTTAAGTAAGTATTTTTCTTCTCCTCTGTCTCTGTATTCATGTGTTTCCATATGATAAAGCTGTTGAATCTGGCTGTGATGTAGTTTTTAGAGGAATATGAGATATATTTGATATTCTTTGAAGTATATTTTACAAAAAGATATTCAATTATAGAGAAGCTGTAGAGATGGGTTCTAAGTATATCACAGATCTACAAAGGATTTGCATCTACGTTGCTCAGGATTGTGCAGGTAAGAATGCATTTTTATCATTGATCATAATTTCTATTATAGCTGTAGCCAAGGATATATTTCAATAAGATGTATGTATGTATGTTGTATTTATGCATATGTTTATATATATGTTTATGTATGTATATACGTATGTATTTATGTATTTAAATTTATGTATATACGTATATATGTATGTATGTATGTATGTGTGTATATATATATATATATATATATATATATATATATATATATATATATATATATTATATATATTATATAAATTATTTATTTATTTATGTTAAATTTATACAATATAATGTTCATTGTATGTTTGAAAGAGTCTATATCATTATTTTTTCTAAATAATGTAAAAACTTTTCCTTTCAGTTTTGAAACATCAGACTGGTACCCAAGCTGATATTTAGTTATATATTTAGCTTATTATCAGCCTTTGCATTATAATCATGGTATAACTGAGTCTGTCAGTAATGCATTAACTTTGTTACAGTCTACATACAAGATGTGTTGGACCTGTGCTCAACCACATGCGTCTGCAACAGGGGCAAACTCACCAAGATTGCCAAGGAAGCAGAAGCGTGGAACCTCCGTATGAGACAGTTGGGGAAATCAGGCACAAGCTACCTTGACCCTCACTGCTCCCAAACATTCACAAGAGAACATACGGCACCTTCTGGTAGAGACACCAACAGGGTGAATGGTCGGGAAAACCACATAAATGGAATGGAGAGAGAGGGCAAGGACAAAATCGATGGTAGTGAAGACCTAGTAGGGAAAAGGGCCAGTGTAAATGCAGGGGCAACTTCCCTACCGGACGAAAATCATTACCTGTCCTTCAGAGATTTGGAAAGGGCGAAACGTTTGAACCCTAGTGTTGGCCATGGAAATGCGGAAAAGCTCATGGAAAGAGAGCCTTCTGATACGTGTCCCAAATGTGATAACTGGAGATCTGTGTTGATAATGGTTCCTGTTAGGCTAGGAGGAGAAGGGCTGAATCCCATTTATGAGTCTTGCCTTTATGCTTTGTTCACTCATGACCTCTGCATCGGTATTATTGGAGGGCGTCCCAAACACTCGCTCTACTTCGTCGGATTTCAAGGTAGAGTGTTGAAAAGCATAACCTGATGTTCCATTTTCTAATCACAGCATGATTTCTTTTTTCATCATTAATGGTATAGATTTTATTTAAACCAAATTTTCAGTTTCCACTCTAATTCACACTTTTTTTTCTTAAATCAAGTTAAAACAATTATATAGATAGATAGATCAATAGATTTAGAAACAGATTAAACATAGAAATATGTAAATGTATGAATATAATATTCAGTTTCACTTACCTCTTTGTTTTGATTTCTTTTTCATAATAGAAGAGTCCCTTATCCACTTGGATCCTCACCTCTGCCAAGATGCTGTGATGGTTACGCAGCCAGTCTTCCCTGTCTACTCCTACCATTGCTCCTCCCCACGCAAAATGGCCCTCTCGCGCATGGACCCTTCAGCCACTTTGGGGTTTTACTGCCACTCCAGAACTGATTTTCTCCGTTTGATGGAAGAATTACCAGAGGTAAGGTCATTCTCTTTCTTTTGGTACATGTACAAGAAGTAAGTCAGGGTAGTGTAATGCAATGCTGCAAATATCTGCTCCTTCGTAGTTTCCTTTATTTCACTGGTTTAGAATATCACCTTTGTGCTGGTGTTCCTTTTGAGTTATGATTCCCCCCTGTCTTTGAAGGTACTACCAATGGAGGCTGTTATTTCTATAGGCCAAATGATCATGTCTCATATCTATTCACCATATGTTATTTCATTTTTCTTCGACCTCTCTTTCTTTCAATCTTAGTTTCCACTTGGCTTTTCTGACTCTGGAACCAGACTTAAGTCAAGGATAATCATTGTTTTGGTCAGCCTAAGAGCATTCATTAGTCAGATTACTCTTATTATTTTTGCAGGAAATGAGGATCTCATTGTAAAAATTGGTTGGATATTGTGCTTTTATTTCACCTAAAAATTGTACTGAAGCCAGCCTAGATGCTCTTACCCAGGTACATTACAATTAGAAAGTAACCAAAACTTAAGATGTGTTTTCTATTATTTTCTAGACTTATGGTATGATATATTAGCAAAGTGATGCTCATTTGCAATTTATGTAATGTGTGAGTCACACAACTGATTGAATAATAATTTTTTTTTTTAAAAAAAAAAAAAAAAAAAAAAAATGCAGGGCGAACGTGATCAGACCATGCAAAAAAGGCCTGTAGAGGAAGGAAGGGTGCCATAGAGTACAAGTGTTATCCAAAATAAATTATAGGCTAAATATAGAGTTACTGTAGATTTGTGCATATGTGCACCATGTCCAGTGAGATCTACTGAATAAAAAATTTCCTTTCAATTTTTTAACTCCCTTTTCTTGTCTTGTCTTGTCTTTATTAACCCTTTCCCGACGGGGCACGCACTACGCGAAAACCCCTATGCCGGGCGATTGCAATATTGCATTGAAATCGTCACACTGGCATGATGGCCCGGCATCGGGAGTTTAGCTGTGTCACACGAGTGTGACGCACCGTCGTCATAGGTTTAAGAAATTGCTTTTGTCTTCATTGCCCTGGAAATGTCTAATCCCATGATTAGACTTTTTTTGCTTTGGCTTTTGTACCTGGAAATTCTCCTTCTAAGCTGTATTTTGTAATGAGCAAGTTTTGATTTTTAATTTCATCAAAACCTCATCTTTAAGTAAGCTGTTTAGCATGTCCTGACTTTTCAGATTGTAACTCCTAAACAACCAGGATTCGAGTACCCTATATTCGAGTTTGTGGATGGCCGCTGTCAAGATGCGGATGCCTGCACACGCCAAGTGTCCACCGAGGACCAGATGGCAGCTTCTTTACCACGGGATACTCCACTCCTTCCCCAGGATTCTGAGGAATTTGTGTTTCTCTAGCATGTCACGTTCAGGAGAAGCAGAAATTATAACATTGTGATACTGTCAAATAGTTATGATTAAGTCTCCTAGATTGATGTGTCTTTAACCCGTTGATGCTGGGGACAAGCACCATCCATTATGGTGTTGTTTTGCTCTCTCTTTTTCTGCAAAGATGAGTTTATGAGTTATTTTTCACCAAAGAGTTGATTAGGTCTTCCTGACCTCACCTGTTAAGCCCTTTCCTTGAGTTTCTTTTTTTTTTATTGTTAATAATCTTATAATCATTATCATTACTAGTATGATAATGGTAATGACAACAGTGATGTTAATGGACTTTTTTTGTGCAAAAAATTCAAGAAATGGGGTTAATTATAGGGCCAGGTAAGCTTACTAATTGACTCAAGGGTGATAAAATCCTTGTGAAGCCCGCTACATGTAAAAGAGTTAATAAAACAAAACCACATAGAACAGGCCCTGGATACATGCACTTTCATTGCCAGTGGGTTAAGGAGTGTGAGGCAGTGGACATCAGAGTGTAGGAACAGGAGAATTCAGCCTGTAGTCTGGAATGCAAGAAACCTTGTGAGGAAAATTGTGAAAGAAATAAGAAAGTAGAAAACAATTATGTATTTATTTTTTCCATCTTTTTGTAGATTTGATTAGGATTTGAGAAATGCATATTAACTAATGGTATATTTTTCTTTCCTTGTATTTTCTATTTTTTGCTTGCCTTTTTTCTCTTTTTTTATATTTTTATTTATGATTTGTGTTCATCATGAGAATATATATTTAATGAGTTATATCCTATAAAAGACTTAAATAGTGTTCCATTAAGTTACCTGCATTAGGAGATAAGTAAATTTGGTTTATTTGTTGAAGTGTACAGTCATACTTAGAGTTTTCATATGAAACCGTCCCAAAAGGTGTACAGTTAGTTCTGAGATGTGAGAGAGCTATGGAAAGCTATGTGTAGTGTGGAGATTAATCAAAATATCAGCTAAATAATAAATCTCTTTGTGATAATGAAGAAGTGGGGTCGTGGTTTTGCAACATTGAATAATTGATTATCATAATTTTTTTTGTGTGTTGTATAGCTCCTGTATATATAAAACTTTTTTTTCTTTCCATTATTTAGGTTTGTTTTGAATTTGTGTGTTTATTAATTAGATTATTAATATTATTCATATCATAAAGCTTTGAAGGTTTTTAACATTAATGTTTGTGTACATATTGCCTATTGTGTAAATCCAGAACAGTGTATGTAAATTTGAACTGTGTCAACATTCATTTCATGTTCTTAGCATGTTTAAAGCCTTTTGCTTGGCTCTTGGTGATAATATTTGTGGTTGCTGATACTGTACATTTTGGTGAGAGATCTTTGATTTTTATATGATAGGCAGTCACCTTAGACACTGATAATTTAACCTTCCCAGGACAGTGATCATGGTGTATATTTGTGTATGTAATATTATATTGAACTTTTCTGGAGTGCATGTCCGTGTAACAGTTCATGATCATTAATCAGTCAGTCTCTCTTTCTCTCTCCCTCCCCCTCTCTCCCTCTCCCTCTCTCCCTCCCCCCCTCCCCTCCTTTTTCCTCCCTCTCCCTCTCCTTTCCTCTCCCCCACCCCCTCCCATTCCTCCTCCTCCTCCTCCTCCTCCCCCCCCTTCCCTCCCCTCCCCTCCCCTCCCCTCCCCTCCCTTTCCCTTCTTCCTCGCCCTCCTCCTCCCCCTCCCCCTCCCCTCTTGCACCCCCCCCCTCCTTTCAGTCCTTCCTTCTCATCACTCTTCCCATTGTTCCCTCATTTATTATTTCTTCTCTGACTCTCTCTCTCTCCTATTCCTTCTCTATCTACCTGTTTCTCTCTTCTTCAACTAGCTTGAGAGGATAACAGGTTTTGAAAATTAACATTTCCCAGATTAATTTCTTCCCACGGATTAGGGCGAGATCCTCCATTTCCACTATCAAACGCTACTCGGTGACATAACCCCTCTTTGGCAGCGAGATCTGCACGTGTGACACTGCAAAGTCAAAACTGAATCCAGAATCTCATACACACACCCAAGGGTTCACCGCTGCGACTTTCTAAATTTCTTTTTATGTCACGTGATCGCACTGCTGCGTAGATACATTAGCAGTGCTCTGACGTAATGAGGAATGATTCAGAAGGTGGGTCAGTGAGAGGGTATGTGCGGCAGTATTACAATTCTTATAATTTTTGGATTTTTTTTATCTATTTTACTTACTTATTTATTTTTCTTGCTTTCTTTCTTTTTCCTCTATATTCTATTGATATTTTTGTTGTTATTGTTATTAATTATTAATAATTTATTTGATTATGAATTTTTATTGTATTGTTATTTTAATATTATTATGAATGTTATCATCATCATTATTATCTTTATCATTATTATCATTATTGTTATTATTATTATTATTAAAACTATTATTATTATTGCTTTTTTGTTGATATTCTTAATATTATTATTATTATTATCATTATTATTATTATTATTATTATTATTATTATTATTATTATTATTGTTATTATTATTATTATTATTTTCATTATTATTTTCATTCTCATTACAGCTTACAACAATGTTACTTTCTATTAGTATTAATATTATGAATATAATGTACTGTTATCACTGTCTTTCCTTCTATTGTTAATAGTATTAGTATCACCATTACTATGACATATATATAGTGACAAACTTCATCACAATTCATTACTATCATCATTATTATTAATATATTATTGACATTATCAAAGAGGTTATGAATGGCACCGTTATGTGGTAGTGATTTTGGAATTATTGATATTACTTATTATTATTATTATTATTATTATTATTATTATTTGATTTT
>BOPN01000006.1:149457-161957 GCA_017312705.2 Penaeus japonicus | reverse complement strand
GAGGGAGAGAGGGAGGGGGACAGGGTGGGAGGGAGAGAGGGAGAGGGAGGAAGGGAGAGATGGAGGGGGAGGGGAAGAGGGAGAGAAAAAAAGGGAGAAAGGGAGAGAGGGAGGGAGAAGGAAAGGGAGGGAGGGAGAGGGAGGGGGAGAGGGAGAGGGAGGGAGGGAGAGGGAGGAGAGAGGGAGAGGGAGGGAGAGAAGGAGAAGGGGGGAGAGGGAAAAAGAGTTAGGGAGAGAGGGAAAGAGAGGTAGGGAGAGAGGGAGAAGGAGCGAGAGAGGGAGAGAGAAGGAGAGAGGAGGAAGGAAGAGAGGGAGAGGGAAAGATGGAGGGGGAGGGGGAGAGGGAGAGGGAGAGGGAGAGGGAGAGGGAGAGGGAGGGAGAGGGAGAGAGGGAGAGGGAAAGATGGAGGGGGAGGGAGGAGAGGGAGAGAAGGAACGGGAGGAAGGGAGAGAGGGAGAGAGAAGGGAGAGAGAAGGAAAGGGAAAAAGGGAAAGGGAGGGAAGGGAAAGGGAAAGAGAGGGGGAGAAAGGGAGAGGGAGGGAGAGAGGGGAAGGGAGGGAGGAAGGGAGAGAGGGAGAGGGAGAGGGAGAGGGGGAGGGGAGAGGGAGAGAGGGAGGGAGAGAGGGAGGGGGGGAGGGGGAGAGGGAGAGGAGGAAAGGGAGGAAGGGAGAGAGTGTGGGAGAGGGAAACGGAGGGAGAGGGAGGGATGGAGGGAGAGGGAAAGGGAGGAAGGGAGAGAGGGGGAGATGGAGAGGGGAGGGAGAGAGGGAGGGGGAGAGGGAGAGGGAAAGGGAGAGATAGAGGGGGAGGGGAAGAGGGAGAGAAGGAAAGGGAGGAAGGGAGAGAGTGTGGGAGTGGGAAAGGGAGGGAGAGAGGGAGAGGGATGGAAGGAGAGGGGGAGAGAGGGAGAGGGAGGGAGAGAGGGGAAGGGAGGGAGAGAGGGAGAGGGAGGGAGAGAGGGAGGGAGGGAGAGAGGGAGGGGGACAGGGTGGAATGGAGAGAGGGAGAGGGAGGAAGGGAGAGATGGAGGGGGAGGGGAAGAGGGAGAGAAAAAAAGGGAGAAAGGGAGAGAGGGAGGGAGAAGGAAAGGGAGGGAGAGGGAGGGGGAGAGGGAGAGGGAGGGAGGGAGAGGGAGGGAGGGAGAGGGAGGAGAGAGGGAGAGGGAAGGAGAGAAGGAGAAGGGGGGAGAGGAAAAAAGAGTTAGGGAGAGAGGGAAAGAGAGGGAGGGAGAGAGGGAGAAGGAGCGAGAGAGGGAGAGAGAAGGAGAGAGAAGGAGAGGGAGGGAGAGAGGGAGAAGTAGAGAGAGAGGGAAAGAGATATTGAAGGGAAAGAGGGAGATGGAGGGAGATTGGGAGAGTGAAGGAGAGAGAGAGAGAGAGAGAGAGAGAGAGAGAGAGAGAGAGAGAGAGAGAGAGAGAGAGAGAGAGAGAGAGAGAGAGAGAGAGTTCAAATTCAAATTCAAATTCAAAAACTTTATCCCATAAATTACAATGGTTATTCTTAATACATATATAATTTGTTGCAAAAGTAATTAGTATACAATACACATGTTTGATACGATGTCACAGCTGACAATTTAGAAAATGTTCTTTCAGTTTTGTTTTAAATTTATTGAGGTTAGTGATGTCTTTAACATTATGAGGTAGTATGTTCCAGGTCAGGGGTCCACGTTTTAGCTTTTGTCGTGTCCCTATTTCTGTGTGTGATCTCTTGACATAAAGAGAATTTACTTGTCGTGTTCGAACACCTGATGTGTTCCCTACAGTTTGTAAGGGCAGGATCCATTGTGGATAATTCCCATGAATGATTTTATGAATAAAAACACATGTATCATAGCTGCATGTGGCTTGAATTTTTAACCTTTTTAGTTGAATAATATGTGGGGTGATGTGATCGAACTTACTAACATTACCTAAAGCAACTCTTGCAGCAAAGTTTTGTAGTCTTTGTGCTTTCTGCATTAGGGTTTTGTTAGTAGAGCCTTAGGGTTTTGTTAGTAGAGCCCCAAACATTTAAACAATAATCAATGATGCTCAGAGCTAGTGTTTGTACAACCGTGATTCTTGTTTCTGTAGGGATTTGATTTTTCATATGATTAAGATATATTAAAGTTCCCATTACCTTCCTATGTATGTTATCAACATGGGATTCAAACGTCATATATCTGTCGAAGTGTACTCCTAGATTTTTTACTGAAGTGCTTGGTTTAATTTGGCAGCCCTCGAAATCTATGGTTGTGTCTATGGGAATTTTAGCTAAATTTTGCCGACTACCGACTGAAGATACATTGCGTTTTTTGTGGATTTATTTTAAGGCCATTGATGTCAAAATATCGTTTTGCTTGAACAAGAGTGTCTTGAGTGTTTGTTATCAATGCATCTAAGTTGTTCATTTGAGTCACTATGGAGAAATTGAGAATCATCGGCGTATTGTATTAGATGGCAGTTATGGACTATGGTTGATAAATCATTAATGAAAATTGTAAATAAGATTGGGCCTAATATAGATCCTTGTGGAGCACCGAAATAGACTGGTTGTTGTGATGATATATGCTCTTTAATTTTTACCGATTGGGTTCTTGTATTTAGATGGTTTCTTAATTTGTTATGAAGAATTTTGTGGTTGACATTGTCGAAAGCTTTAGAAAGATCGCACAAAGTGAGCAAATTTACCTTATTGAGAGAGAGAGAGAGAGAAAGGAAGGGAGAAGGAGAGAGAGAGAGAGAGAGCGAGAGAGAGAGAGAGATAAAGAAAGAGAGGCATCAATTAGCGTGTCCACATGCATCGAACATGGCAAAGCGTCATGCACAGCCACCTAGGATTCTGTAATCCGTCTCAGATACATAAATCTTTCCCTTCCGCTGTGCTCTCATTTCCTCAGGTCAGTTACCTTGCCCCCTTCAAGACGAAACGGCGCTTTCTCGTCTGAGGCAGACGGCGAAAAGACATGTAAAGATGTATCTTTAAAAAAATAATAATAAAAAAATAAAAAAGGTTAAAAAAATCACATATATATATATATATATATATATATATATATATATATATATATATATATATATATATATATATACATATATACGGAATGACTTTGAGCCTTACAGAAAACGACGTGTTAATTCCCATGTCTTTGATCAATGTCTTTCTCGAACAGCAAGTGGCCAAGCGAACCGCGCCGAGAGACCTGCGGAGAGTGTGGACTTACCCACCATCTACGTTATCACCCCGACATACAGACGTCCGGTGCAGGTAAGGAGAGGGAGGAATTCTTTAGCAGTGAGGAGAGAAGGAGGGAGAACTTTCTTATGGTCAGGTAAGGAGAGGGAGCAATTCTTTAGCAGTGAGGAGAGAAGAACGAAATATTTTCTTACTGTCAGAATCATTTTTTTTTTTTTTTTTTTTACTTTCTGGACTGTCCTTTTGTCTCATCTGATTTATAGATTTCGATTTAAGAGACCACATCTATATATGCAAATATATAAGGTTTAAGAAATATTGAAGAGACACCCATTCAGTGAGGTTTTGATTCTGAATCCTGATAATGATTCTCTTTGGAATCATTCAATTACTTAGATGTTTTACCCAGCCGTCGATCAGTTCTGAAATGCACCATGTTTTAGATTCTGTTTGTTTATCTTCTGGAAAATCCTGCATTTCCCCTTTTCGGATGGATTACCAAGCAGCGTCCGTTATTTCCAGTAAGGAGTCCGCATTGCAAATCCTTCGACATTTTTTTCCTTCTGTTTTATTTATCTTCCTTTGATCGACCTAAAAAATAATGTTAAACTGCAAATGGCATAATTATCGACGCATTTGCGATGTCATAATGTTCTCTCCTTCTCTTTTAAGAATCAATAGTTCATTGTGATTGATATAAAAAAAACCACAAGGATGAGGATGAATAATAATGCATTTCAAGATATGCAACTGACATTTCGTTTTTACGCATACTTGAGGACTACTATGTATATCCGTGGAATATGGAATTATTAATACACATTCTTTCTTATTTAACGAGCTGTGAGCTGTGAATTATGTCTAGTAACTTTTTGCTTAAAACAAAAGTTGACGAAAATCCCCTGTACAGTGGATGCAGACTTGTAAACCTACAGTTCGAAAGCTCTAAAACTAATTATGATATCATAGTCACAGTGAATTGTTTCTGAAATACGTTAGTATGATTATACTTCCCTAATAATATACAATATATACATAATTTCATTTTCATTGCCCTTTTACATTCACGGAAAACCCAAAACCCAAACTGATAATTGCAGACGAAGTACAAATTTACGATTCAAATCACACTGTCTCACCCTGACCAAATCCAATCGAAATCTGATTCTCACACTCAGTAACCATGGCAGAGGGAGAGACCGACCTCAAAGCCATCAGGAGTTAATAGAATTATCTCCATCACCAACCTCACAGCCATCAGGAGTTAATAAATAAAATTCTCTCCATCACCAACCTCACAGCCATCAGGAGTTAATAAATAAAATTCTCTCCATCACCCACCTCACAGCCATCAGGAGTTAATAAATAAAATTCTCTCCATCACCAACCTCACAACCATCAGAAGTTAATAAATAAAATTCTCTCCATCGCCGCCGCCAGATTCCGGAGCTGACACGTCTAGGCCAGACTCTCATGCACGTCCCTCGACTCCACTGGATCGTCGCCGAAGACACCAACAACACCAACCGGCAGGTCTTGGAGCTCTTGGACCATCTGGGAATGCCTTACACTTACCTTACCAGTAAGTCCCTTGGAGTGGTTGCAATGGCGTCGCCGTGGGGGATTTTATGTGTGTGATGCGTCGGGGAACTTTTGCAAGATTTATCAACATGTAGTTTGTTTGTGGATGTGTTTTAGGAATAGTGTTTGGGGGGGTTATATTAGCTTCATTGAGGTGAGTCATGTACGGTGAGGCAAGGATTACTATATAGTGAGTTTAATGGTGGTTTGGTAGCGATGTGTTTATGAAGTGTTGCGGGGTAAAGTAAGCAAGGAAAATTGATATGCGAAATATTATAAAGCCTGGGGTTACAGTGAAACGACCCGATCACATACAGCATATAAAGAGTCTACATTTTATAGCCACGACACTCACTATATAACCAGAGGACAGTTTAACTACACTGTGCAAAAGCCCATAGTACGGCCACTTCGTACTTTGCTCAAATTTGTGACCCTTAAAAAAATATGATACATACTACGCATCTGGAAAGATACTCAATTTATAAAATAAGAACGTAAACATATGGAAATTTGAAACCATGTATGATATTATGATATATATATATATATATATATATATATATATATATATATATATATATATCATTTGGGTTTTGCTAAAATACAGAACGTAATCAAATTAGTATGATTGATTGGAGACGGCAATAAAATACATACATAATACTGCACATATGTTGCAACACATGCCACTGCACCTAAGATCCAGTAATACGAATGGAAGCAAATTATAAATAGCTAATCAATCTGCATGAGGTTCGTAATGCTGGTTTAATCCGACTTTTTTTATTATCAGTAATTCACACATAGACATACACGCACGGATGCATGTGGTAAGTGTGTACATAAACACGATTTAGTGTTGCCATAGCGGAGTGTGCTGCATTTTTCTGTAGTGTCACCCTCGTCTGTAAATATTTATGTTTAATTTCCCTTCGATGATATGATTGCAAAGGAAAAATAGTAAATTTCTTGCCTACTTATATCTCTCAAATGGATATGATAAAATACTCTGGTCCAATATCTGTTAGTGCAATGAACAGGGTTGATTATGAAAAAGGTCGAAATAAAGTATGAATGAGAATTAATAATTTTATCAGGCCAGATATATCACTATTACGTAAATTCTCAAAATGTAACTTCGAAAATTCAGCTAAATACGATTGCTACAAAAATGTCAGACCAGTGTAAACTTGTGTAAAAATAAATCAAATATCTATGTTTTAACTACAATTCCCTGTTTAGCATACCGGTATTACAAAACCTTCTATCTTTTAAAACGAAGTTACTAAACCGAGACAAAGCTTCCAGAACGGAGACAGACAGGAGTCACTCAAGCAAAACAGAACCTGCTAACGTTATGTCCACAAATATTCTCCCATCCACTTAATGATTAACATAAAATCTAAATACTCTCCCTTCCCCTCGGTGAATTACACTAAATGTAAAATATTCTAAACCAGTGGTTACCAAACTATCTTATATGTCGGTCTCCTGTTGCTACAAGCAGACCCGCATATCACATCTCCTGCACATCTTTTTTGTATTTATATGGAATTACATTTTTTCTTGTATTTTTAGGAAATTACATTTTTTTTCTTGTATTTTTAATTGCATCACAAGGAATGAGACATTTATTTAGAAGGGAGTGAAAATGGATTCGAATGTCTGAATCCTCCTCGACTTTGTAAAATCACTCAATCGGTATGATTATATGGCGACCCGGCAACGACAACTAAATAATTTGAAAAAAATGGCACACAATTCGGAAATATTCATGAGGCTGAAATGAACATGAACCAAATCTATTAAACCACCGATTCCATATGCACAGCTTCATCAACTAACTTAATAGAAAACAGATTGGGGGTGACTGATAAATGAATTATAATTTGCGCGTTTGTAAGGGCAAATATTTATTTTTCGAATTATTTCATTATTATCAAATAATGATTTTTCGAGCGGATGATGGAAACCCCTGCTCTGAACCTCCGACTCAACGTCCAAAAGACACCAATGAACAATTACACGCACACAAACGCAAATAACACTCCCATCCACTCAAACACGCCAACCCAAACCGCAAGATACTTCACATACCACTCATGATAAAAAAAAGAAAGTAAATCTCCTACCCCACAGCCCCCATGCCGTCCAAATACCGCAAAAAAGCCGGATCCAAACCGAAGGGCGTGGCCAACAGGAATGGCGGCCTGGACTGGGTGCGCCAGCATGCCACCAGCGGAGTCATCTACTTTGCCGACGACGACAACACCTACGACATTCGGGTGTTCGAAGAAGTGCGTACGTATGGATAAATGGATGGATGGATGGATGGGTGGATCGATGGATGGATGGATGGATGAATGAATGGATGGATGGATGGATGGTGTGTGTGTGTTTGTTTGTGTGTATGTGTGTGTGTATGTGTACGTGTACATGTATATATGTATATGTGTGTGCGTTTGTGTATGTACGCATATTCCAAACCCTAATAAGACTTCCTCTTCAGATGCGGTACACGAAGCGCGTGTCCATGTTCCCAGTCGGACTCGTAACAAACAAAGGGCTGTCGACCCCGGTTGTACGGAATGGCAAATTTGTGTCCTTCTATGACGGGTGGATCAGCAAACGCATTTTCCCTGTGGATATGGCGGGATTTGCGATCAATGTGGATTTCTTGCTGAAGGTGTGGACTGAGTGATCAGTGGTTTTGTCTCTTTGTGTGTGTGTGTCTCTCTCTGTCTTTCCCCTTTTTTCTCTCTCTCTATATATCTTTATCTTTATCTCTCTCTCTCTCTCTCTCTTTTTCTCTCTCTCTCACTCTCACTCTCACTCTCACTCTCACTCTCACTCTCACTCTCTCTCTCTCTCTCTCTTCCCCATCCTCTCTCAAACAAAAACAGAATAGTCCCCTCTTATTGTCATATGATTAAGTCCGTTTTTATAGACATTCACGATTGATTAAACGTGTTTACATTGAAACTCGTAATGCACTCTTCTCTGACTCCCATCGTTGCAGAGACCGGACGCAAGAATGCCGTTTGTTCCTGGCTATGAAGAGGATGGGATGTTACGGAGCCTTAATATCACAATGGATGAAGTCGAGTTTGTTGCGAAAAATTGCACGAAGGTAAGTACTGGTGAGCTTCAGTCCACACACGTACACACACACACACACTCACATTCATGCGTACAGACACGCACGCACGCACGCACACATATTTCGCACGTACTTGTCACACGAGCACATACATACACAGATATACAATCGCAGGTACACACACACAAAGGCACAAACCCTTACACGCGCGCACACGACCGTAAAATACAAAATAATTTCCATAAGAACCTTTCTGTAAAGTACGATTAAACACCCAGCATATGTGTCTCATATTCCCCAAACAACTAAAAGGCTAAATATTGAATAAAATCCTGTACTTTAATCTTCTTATTGCAGGTATACGCTTGGCACACAAGGACTGGACCCAGCCATGGCGCCGCCAGGACCATACTGGATGCTAAGTACAATAACACAAACCTTCAGACTATACGAGAAAATGTGTACTTGAATAAAAAATAACATTGTTTTAAACTGTTTCTGACAATTAATACTGTCATCTATTTTGTGTAAAAAATGTAAGTTCTCCTATAGTGATCTTGTTGCCATGTGATTGTTTTACCTTTAAATAATGTTTAACTTAATTATATTATGATCTGTAAATGATGTAATAAACTTTGGAAAAAAAACGAGAGTTAAATATACATAGGTCCCCAATTCCAAAACATCTACACTTGGTGAAATAATTCAATCAATCGACGAGGTTGATGCCGAATAGGGTCTCCTGCCGCATCCACCCCAGAATTCCAATCACGAAGGTCCCTCTCCGTGAGCCACCAGATAGGAGCCGTGACCATGTTAGCTTTCTCACAACGGATTTGAGGATTCGCCCAGGCCACGACTCTCTTGGACATTCCAGAGGTCACATATCCGCTCGGGACTGTCTCAGGAAGAAACAACTGGGCGGATAGGATCGTCCCTAGGGAGTCGAACCAAGTATTAATGGTTAACAACGTCCCATGCTTTGGTGTAGGGACGAGACTGAGGCACCGGAGAGAATCCAGCTTAGTCTAGCTGCGCAGGTACCAGCATCTCCAGCTACTCTTGTTGAGAGAGTTCAGGATTCCTGCTGCCAGGCTAAACTCTAGGTCCAACAACTCGGTCATAAATACCACTACCAAGATGTACATAAAACTCTGGATGACTGCAAGCACAGGCCAACTATAGCCTACTTTCAAAGTCCTGAATCCTGGTCTTATTCTGACAGACCTCTAAACCTAAAGCTGATATAGGGTCGGCAAACTTCATCTTCACCAGTGTTGCCTTGCATTGACTCTGGATAACAGCTGCACTTACCATCCAGTTGATGCACATGTTGAAAAGGACACAATCCTGCATCACTCCTGAATTCATATGAAGGAAGATGGGCATGGCTGCACACCACTCTACAGCACACGAATATAGGGTTGCTATTAATCTAATAATCTTACAAGGATTCTTTAAGTCTCAGGATCTCATATTTTTGTATACACTGAGCTGAAATAATTCTTGAGGTCAAGGTATGCCACAAGCAGTCCATGACCAAATTCAACATAGCACTTACGATGAATTAAAGAACAAGTGAATCCGTTTCGTTTCGGCCTGCATCTTGCATCATCTAGCACGGTATACTGAGCAATGTAATGCAATCATTCAAGAGAACCGCACCAAACTCAAGGTACTTTCTTGGTCTGGGGTACTCTGGACTAATGTAGGGTTTTGAAGTGATCGGTAGCATAGAAATATCAACAGTTTGGAAAACATTTGCAATTCTGGAAGATCCAACATGGATGTAAGCAATCCCCTCAACTGCAATGCCTTCATCACTATTCCAGGACGAGCAGTGCAGGCCAGGGTGCCGATACCAGGAACCAGTAAGTCCCAATCGCTTGTCGACTTTGACTTTGGCAAGTGGGAGACAAATGGATACTCACATCTCTATCTCTGGAACTTGATAAAAAGAGGCTCACTATGGTACCAACTACCGAGCCTCAGGTTCCTAGGGGCATCCTGTTGTTTTCAGCTCAATCGTGACTGGATACTACATTGAAATTATCCCGTATGATGTGGGTATTGCGTAGGTGATAGCTTTCTGCCTCTGAAAATTCCCTTGATATCAAGTTTATTTTTCGTTAAAGTAATGAGGCATTAAGCTAAATCATGGCAACATTTATATATATTTTTTATTTTTCACATACAACCACATATATGATAATTCAATTACTCTCTTTTCTCTTCATTATCCTAAAGGTAGGCATGAAAATATCAATATGCTTATTGGTACTATTTCAAATCTACTCTTTCTTCTTGCAAAAATAATGATCAGATTAGAAAAGTAGATTGTAATATTTTCTTCCATTATAATAATAGATATATAATGCAGATACTGGGCCTCTGTAATTCATAACCATGTTTTTTAAAGAAATTAGTACTGTCAAAGTTCTAGTCCTGTTATGCAAAGCAAAGACAATCTGGAATATGATAATGTTCTACCATCTGACTGATTCAACAGAAGTATCTTCTGCAATGATGGGTGACATATTGTTTATCATTGAAAGTTTTGTTTTGGATAGTTCTAAGTAATGGAGAATTTCTAAAGGTGACTCTCTCTTGAGCATTTACATTCTCTGTATAAAATGTTATTTATCTCCTAGCAGCGAAATAACTATTATCCCTACACATAATTCGTAATCACCCCACGATTTGCTAAGATTTTGTCCATCTATCCTTCTGCTCTACAGACCAGAAATCAAGGCTGAATTACAGTAATTACCCTATAACTGGCAACACTGCTTGAAACTTACTGCACTGGTGGGTCTACAATCTTAAGTCACAGTAGTGGTAGTGGTGAAGTCCCCAGCAATCTCACTGG
The DNA here is from genome assembly GCA_017312705.2 of Penaeus japonicus. Classification (NCBI taxonomy): domain Eukaryota; kingdom Metazoa; phylum Arthropoda; class Malacostraca; order Decapoda; family Penaeidae; genus Penaeus; species Penaeus japonicus. The sequence continues at coordinate 151,226 of BOPN01000006.1, read as the reverse complement.
CCACCATGGCTGACAATTACACCAACAGCAAATGCACAGATCTCCCATCTACCTCCTAGCTACAAGCAGGATGTTAGTGTGAACAGCACAATTAGCACAGTTAGCAGTGAAATCTTCCTGCCACCAAGTAGATACTTATTATGAATTTTGAAAACTGTTTAGTAAGTACTTTAATTCCCTTTAGTTCTTTTGCAAGATTAACAATTACAGGTGGTCAACCTGTAAAATATATATTTGTGTGTGACATACACACACCTGTATACATTCATACACGTAAAAGACCACACACATGCACATATAAAGATACAATCAACCAGTTCTCGACATTGTTATCATTAATATCATAGAATGGTCCATCATTACAGAATAACCATAATGCAAAATAAAGGATAATAACAAAAAACAATATCTGTACATTCTTCATTTATTACCACAATGAACAGTTCAACATCAAGTATTACTGTAATAAATGACATCAACTTCAACAGTCATCAAAAGAACATACATCAAATCTGAAGACATCTAAAAGCACAGCTTGACATTACAACTTCTAACATCACCTACACTATTTGGCTTAGGCAACATTTTCATTAATTTCCTATCTTTTTGTAGTACAAAACCTAGCAGACCAAATCAATGCCTTGGACCAACTGAGCATAAATAGGCATACAGCATACTCACAAATTCTCAGAGAAACAAGTAAGATGGATTGTCTGCATTTTAAACTCAATTAACATTCCATGTGCAATGATATTTTACATACTTCCACTACTGTCTTGTGCATATTTTACAGTTCTGAAAATTCTATAAAAATGAAGCTGCTAAAAAGGCTTTAATAAGCTTTAAGCTATATCAAACACAATAACTGTCAAAAGTGATAAGAGCTCCATGCATTCTTTTTACAAAATTTTGAACCCTTAAAATGGGATACAGTAATTGAGCAAAGTTATGGTCTTCTTCAACACATCACACTTTTCTCTTGTCGCTGGAAATCTGAGTCAACAGATTCTATTAACAACAAAACATTTGACATCAAGAGCATTGCAAACTTAACCATTTTGTTTTTCATATGATATTGCATAAATCAATATCAGCAATTTTTGTCTAATATATCTATCAAAAGTGCATAAATTTTCTCTAAATATTAATCACAAATGAGGGTATACAAGGAAATCAATTGTAATGATATTACATACTATTCAATATTTTGATTCCACTGATATTCAATATCAATATAATTTGATAAAATATGATTTACATTGTTGGAAGACAACACATCAACAATAAATGCACACTAATAAGACGAGATGAATTATTTGTAAAAACATTCACATTTGCATCAGAAGACAAGAATACCTGCAATGGCAACCAAGAGAGTGCCTGAGAGTCCACTGTTGTCCCTGTTTACTCCTCTTTAAGGCAAGGTCCACATCACAGGTGTGGCAGAACTGAGATATTTTGAGAGAGAAGAACATCAGGGTTGGGGTACTGTGGTGACTCTATGACACCTGCACCGAATTTGAGCTCCAAAAAGTCCCGCACATTGTTGGGGGCCGAGGCTAAGACCCCAGCAAAGTTGACCGTGGCAAGAGGTCTTAAGAAATGTTCTGGGAAATCTATATCTTGACGGTGGCCTGTTGTCCAAGCACCGCCCCGCGTCATGGCGCCTCCACGTGGGCTGAAGGGAAAGACATCCACATGAAGGTGATTGGTAGTGCTGTAGTGTATTCTAAAAAAGCCTCCCTCGGACGCCCTCTGCCACATAAATC
>BOPN01000006.1:131957-136957 GCA_017312705.2 Penaeus japonicus | reverse complement strand
GACTGGTTTATTCAAAAATATCTTTCAAAAATACCATAAGAATAATTTACAGGCAATGCAAATGCTTTAGGCAGTCTAAAAGAAAAAATCTCTATATATATTCATTACACTATTTATATGAATGTAGTTAAAAATATAAAACTCTGTAGTCAAAAGGTCACATAAACAAAAGTTATTTATTATCAATGTAAGCTGCTAACTATCTACAAAAGTGCTAAATTTCAAAATCTACAGGCCAGAAATACAAGCAGCCCTACAACAGAAAAAAAAAGTTTTAAATGTAACAATAATATAAACATAATAACTATAAGAATACTAATGGTAAATGTTAATAATGGCACACATGACTACAATAATATTAGTACTGAAACAATAATAATAATAATAATAATAACAATAATAATAATAATAATAACAACAACAACACTAATAACAATGATAATAATAATAGTAATAATGATGATAATATAATAATGATAATAATAATAATAATAATAATAATAATAATAATAATCATTACAGAACTATTGATTCTCCAACATAATAATAATGATACAAATACAAATACAAGTAATAATGTTAATAAAAATAATAATAACACAAATAATAATCATGATGATGATAATAATAGTTATAATAGTTATAATAGTAATAATAATAATAATAATAATAATAATAATAATAATAATAGTAATAAGTGAAGAAGAAGAAGAAGAAGAAGAAGAAATAAATGAAGAACACCAATAAAAATAATAATAAAAAGTAAAACAATAACAACAACAACAACAAAAAATAATAATAATAATAACAAAAACACCAATAAAAATGACTGATAACAATAATGATAACAATAACATAAGATGATAATAATGAAGACAAGAACGACAGCATTAACAGTAAATGACAACAACCATAAGCCTAAAAGAAAAAAGAAAGAAAGAAAGAAAAAAAATTGTTGAGTGTCTAAAAATATTTAATCAATTTTCATCAATTAATTCTCATCTTGCTCCTGAAACCTCAACATTTTTTTTCTCTCTCTCTTTCTAGGCCTAATAAAAATACCAATAAAAAAATGAAAAACAACAGTAATATCAAAGTTCTTCACTGATGCCATTCCCGGAGGCTACAATACGTTGATTAAATGCTTTCGGAAAAGAACTTACCCGATCTGGGTATTCTTCTTTAACACACTCCTGACACATCCTCACATGTTACATGGTTCCTCTGTAATGCAAAAGATAATTGGTATATGTATATATATACATATATATTTATATATATCTAATCTATCCATTTAAATATATCAGTATATCTATATTTGTATGCGTGTATGTATGTATATATGTATGTGTGTATATATATATATATATATATATATATATATATATATATATATATATATATATATATATATATGTATGTATGTCTATGTGTATATGTCTATGTATGTGCACATGTGTATGTGTATGTGTATATGTATATATATGTGTATGTGTATGTGCATGTGTATGTGTATGTATATGTGTGTATGTGAATGTCTGTATGTGAATGTGTGTATGTTTATGTGTATGTGTGTATGTGTATATGTATGTATATGTATATGTATATGTGTATGTGTATGCATATGCATATATGTATATATAAATGATAACAAACATAACCTCCATATCACCATAGTGTCACCCACAGAGACTGCAAGTCAGCAAAATATTGATAGATCCCTATAACTTGTTTCAAACCACAAATATTCTCTCGTAAATCTTTGAAATCTTCTGTCCTTTGTTCACAATTGCTTCATCAGCCTTTAAAAGCTCTAAAAATCTTGTTCCCCCATGTTGCAATATGTTCATGAGGTTCAACATTGGAACCCACGTCTTACATGACATGTTCTTCATGCATGTGTAAGCAATTGCATTAAAGTGATGTGATTAGGGGTTGGCTTTAGTAACTGAGGTTGATATATAATTAGTTTAGGTTAGGAGAGAATAAGATAGGATAGGTTAGGATAGGATAAGATAGGATAGGTTAAGATAGGACAGGATGGGATAAGATAGGATAGGATAAGATAGGATAGTTTAATGAAACGAGAAAACCGCGAGTCACACTCTCTCAGTTATTCCTTTAACAAATCAAGTATATTCATCAGCTGTAGAATATTCTCAAAAGTCTGTTGGACCGGCAGACACAGACCCCAAAGACCCAATACCTTGCAATACAGGTCTCTTATCGCTGGCACTTACAATGATAATCCTAAAGATCCGTCGACACTCGGCTGGACCTCCGAGTGTCAGTTATTCCGAGGCCGTGAGCATTAATTTCTATGGGCAATGCACATGCAAAGTAAGCCATTATAACTACAGTAAACTGACCCTGGGTTGTGTGGTCGTCTAACCCAACCAAAGCCTTTGGATTCATTGAGAGAATAAGGGTTTGGAATGCAAGGTATATATTAGAACTTACTAAAACATCATATTAACTCTAAATATTACCTATTTTGACCCTTGACATGCTGACTTTTATACAATATTCCTTACTCAATACTAAGAAAACTAAAAGAACTCTAACCATTGACAAGTACAGTGACAATTACACCATTATTCCTACTAATTACAGCACTTCAATCCAATTACATTTGCTGTCAAAACCGGCTGCCGGTCAAAGAAACAATACTCCTTTGAGAATTCTATTTAAAAAATCACAAAAAGACACTTTCGACTACGAATACATACGCTGCCAATGACACCAAAAAAACAAATATATCCATTTCATCCAACTTTCAATTAAAAAAAAAAATCTAAAACTCATTTCCAATAACAAAGGAAGTACAAACGTCCTTAATAAACATGTTAATACATCAACCACGTTCTGATTAAGCATCTATCCTCCACATCTCTCAGTCTCTCTCTCATCCAAAATATATATCATATAATAGACTCATCCAACAAAACAGTCCAGTCAGTGATTTATAATTACTAAATGATCGTGAATGTTTGCGTCTCTCCCTCGCCTTTCCTCGTCGCCAACTGAAGAAAATTTTTGGAAATTCGTCCAGGTTTTGGGGGGAAACTGAAGTATTTTTTTCATTTTTTAAAAATCATTATATCGATGGAATGAATGGAGGTATGTGTGTTTTATATGTTTTTTTCTGGTGTTGGTTCTAAATTTGAAGACGACTGGAGGATTTTTTTTTCAGTTGGTTGCTTAGTTTTGGTATCTGTGTTTTCTTTTAATTCCCGTAATGTGATGTAATTTTGTGATGTTTAAGATATAATTCTGTGTTATTGTGTTTATTTTTTTGTGTGTGATTTTGAATATGTTAATGGCAAGTGTGTGTGTTTATTTCACTTTCGTGAAGGAATTAGAGAAATTATTTGCAAATTTATCGATCACTTCTGTTGGATTTTTTCTATAAATTTCTAATATGTTGTCTAAATAGATGAATATATACAATGATGATGATGTATTGTCTAATGCTTTAAAAATTCATATAGTCTGTAAAATGCAAATATATACAGGCGGGGAAAAATCTTTAAATTTATTCATTTTTATTTGCTTAATGATTGGGTTTAATTATCAATTATCTATTTTACTAGACTCTTTCATGTGGTTAGACGAAGAACTAAATTCAAATAAAAAACTTCAGAAAAATGCTTAATTATGATTAAAACAAAACCAAAACCAATTATAATAAAAGAAATCCACAGATAACACGTTTTTGCAACTTCATATAACATCAACTTCATATCAACCATAGAACAGGCTACATTTTCTTAAATTCATCTTCCAATTATTAGATACAGAAATATATAACTCAAACAAAGCCAACATGGATTCAATTAACGGATTACCAGAATCCTGCCCAAAAACCCATGATAATAATTACATATGCAATGTTCAGAAAACCACGCCCCTCTGAGGCACCGAGTGTACCATATACAGCGTTCTTCAAGTCGTATGGCATTTATTCCCAGCGATATGTTGTTCATATGATGATATAAAGGAACTGGGAACATCGATATTAAAGTATTTTAAAGCTTTAGCACTTTAAGGAGGTTGGTGAAAATGTCAAACGTGTTTCATCAGACGATCCGAACCAAGAACAATGGTTTCGGAACCAAAACAACGAAGGAAAACACAGGAAAACACACGAATATGCTTAAGGCCATTTCAATGCCTCGATGAACCAGTGAATGCGAAAAGGCCTTCAGCATAAGCCTGTGTTTTTCTTCGTTGTTTTGGTTTCAATTTGTTCAGCATGAACCCATCACATCGTTTTCCGGGAAAAACTAATCATTACTATTTGATTTGGAGAAAGAATAAAGAAAACAGAAACAGATTGCAGAGCACAGTTGTCAGGAAGCTTCAGTTTGCTTAGGATTGATACATTTAATATCATTATGTAATATACTGTATATAGATAGATAGATAGATAGATAGATAGATAGATTGATTGATTGATAGATAGTGTGTGTGTGTGTGTGTGAATGTGTTTAGGTATATATGTATATATATGTATATATAAGTATATATATGTATATATATATTTATGTGTGGATATATGTATATATAATTATATATATATATGTATATATATGTATGTGTATATATATGTATATATATGTATGTGTATATATATGTATATATACATATGTACTCACACATACATACATACATATATATATATATATATATATATATATATATATATATATATACACACACACACACACACACACACACACACACACACACACACACACACACACACACACACACACACACACACACATACGTACTGAATCCCCCCCCTCACCCCATCTCATATTTGAGTGTGTGAATATGTGTTCGCTCACATATGAGAATCTATTTATGCGTTTACGTTTGTACAGATTAAGTATATATTAGACATAAATGAAAATACAAAACAGGTGAAAAATCCATATAGTATTTCTGAAATCCCTGATTTGACTGAATGCTACAAAGTTAATCTCAGTCCAGGG
>BOPN01000006.1:119457-126957 GCA_017312705.2 Penaeus japonicus | reverse complement strand
CAGTGTACCGCTCGAACCTCAAGGCCATGCTCATCCTGCCCAAGGTCAACCTGCCTTTCACCACCGTCGACGAGTTCTTGCAGACCGATATTCCTCTGCATATCATCGAAGGAAGTCTGGCTGATCACTTTACGAAGGTGAGTGACGCGTTTCTACGTATGTGAGACGTTTGGGGTTGGGAAATGGATTGATGGTGCGTACACTGGTAGTATCTGATGATACTTTAACTACTGTGAACTCATCTCCACCGTCATTATCATCACTATCGGAAAAAAAACACGAGACAAACAAACAAAAATCTCTAAAAAGTGATCGATCATACAAGTACCGATAATTTTTGCCTCGATAATCCCTCGATTTCCTTCACTCCTTCCTTTCTTCCTCTGCCCCGGGACGAAGGGCGCCGACGCGAACAGCTCCATCGCCAGACTGCGGGCGATGGCGCGAGTGGACACCGACATCGTCATCGCCATGAAGGAAGTCTACGCGGGAGAACTAGCTGGCTTGTCTTCGTTCAGCGGACAGAGGCAACTCCTTCACGATACGTTCACGAAGGTACGATTGTTGCATGGGATCTCTCACCGGTTGTTAACCAATATATATATGTATATATATATACACACACACACACACTTCATATTCCTTCAAAGTTTACCATATAATGAGCTGTATATCCCATCATAATGGCAATGCATTTACGACTTGAAATCAATGCAGTAGTCATTAGAGTTTTAGCAATTACTCAACATAGCCTTTTCTCCTTCGATCCCCTGCACATTTGACTTTGACGAGTTTATTGAGACAAGTGGTTACGTACATCTCAAAAGGATGAGGTAACATAGATTATCCTCACCCCAATCTTAGTCCCTCTTTTGGGCTCACATATATTTTACAAAACCTCACAGCTATGTCAACATGTTGAAATATATCCCTGCACAGTACGGCTACTGCGGAGTGTTCCAGTCGGCGGACGGGCTGCTGGGCGGCACGAGCAACGCCCTGGGATTTCCCAAAGGCTCTCCTCTCAAACCCAAAATTGATCGAATGTGAGTAATCATGGACATAAGACAGGATAAGGACCTTAACAAATTGCAAATGCTAATTTTTATTTCTTTTATCTTATTTTTTATTCCTTTGCTTTTCACCTATCTCCTCGCTTTTCCTTCCCTTTCCTCTTTACTCTTTTCTCACCTTTCAATTCCTTCCTTTTCCATATTCCTTTTCACTTTCTTCATTTTCCACATCTTTCCTTTTTTCTTTCCTCACCCTTCCCTGCCCCCCTTTCTCCACTTACCATCTCTCCCTCTTCTCTATACGCTTCTCTTTTCCCTCTTCCCTTTACCCTTCTTCTCATCTCATCTCATTCCCCATCTCCCCCCCCCTTCTCCTTCGCGCTTCCTTGCAATTCCACACGCCATTCCCCATCTTCCCTTTTCCCCTTCGTGCTCCCTATCCCCCCCTTCTTCCCCTCTTCACTTCCCAATCTATCCCTCTTTCCTTTCCCCTTCCTTCTTGGCAGGATCCGCGGCCTAAGAGAATTCGGCATCCTGAACTACCACCTCTTCCAGCAGACCCCCAACGCTACTAACTGCCTCACCGTCAGCGCGTCTCTGGGCAGCAGTGTCCCCGAACTCCGGCCGCTCGAAATGAAGGACTTTTACGGGGTCTTCTCGCTCTATGCTGGAGGTAGGTAAAGGAGGCGTCGGAGTGGGTTGCTGGGGAGGAGGGACAGGAACTGGTTGGTGGGGAGGACGGACAGGAACTGGTTGGTGGGGAGGAGGGACAGGAACTGGTTGCTGGGGAACAGGACGGCGAAGAGAGGTTTCGTGGGGAGGAGGACGTTTGAGAGGGTTCTTGGGGAAGAGGATGTCAGGGAGGAGGTTTCGTAGAGAAGAGAACGCCGGTGAGGTTTCATGGGGAGGAAGATATCGGAAAGGTTTCATGGGGAAGAGAATGGCGGAAAGGTTTCATGGGGAAGAATATTTCAGGGACGTTTCATGGGGAGGAGGTCACGGGGAGGTTTCGTAGGGAGGGGGGGAGCGTCGGAGAGGTTTCTTGATGAGGACGTCGGGAAGGTTTTATGAGGAGGGCATCGGGAAGGTTTTATGGTGAGGAGGACGTTGGAAAGGTTTCTTGGGCAATGGGACAGGGGAGCTTGAAGGGAGAGAGTGGAGAGGTAGAGAACAGGTGACGCTTCGGAGAATGTGAATGAGGAAAGAGATTGAAAATATTCGGTGATATTTATAAGTGGAGGATTTCGAAGAAGAAGGACAGTAAAAGAAAAGTAAATGGTTAGTAAATGTGCATTTCAGTAAAGGGGAGAGGACTTCTTAGTGAATGAATGAGGAGGAGAAAAAGTAGGGGTCTTCTAGAAGAGTAAATACCAGAGCTGAGAGCCGGGGAAGAGACTTAAAAATATGACTGGACTGGAAAATGTAGTGGTAGCTTTTTGTGGACTTTGACATTTACGTAGTCCTCTGGGTTCATGTTCCCGTTACAATTATTTTAACGTCTCTTTCTTTTTCTACGTGTATAAAGCTGCTTCTCCTAACTTAAATTGATTTCGAGGTCGGCTTTTGTTTTCTTCATACCTGTTCACGTGGCATTTGTAGTGTCAAATTCCACATTTCAGTTATAATTTGATTTGGCCAAGTTTTCAATTTATTTGAGGGGGGTGGGGGATTTTGACACGAAAACATTCAGATATGTTCGACCTCAAATCGTTGAAGGAAATAGTTAACGCCGAGACTGATCCTTGGGTTAGTGTAGTAGTTTCCTGTCTCCTATTACTCTGTTTATTTTATTATGTATTAAGTCCTTTATACATTCGAGTTCTTCTTTAATCCCACCTGTGTCCCAGTTTCCATTTCAGTCTATTGTGTGACATTTTTTTGTTTGGCGCCCTTTTGAAAGCCAAGTATCTATCCAGTAGCTTTACTGTTGCAATATCTCAGAAACCTTATAATAGATGCAGAGATTTGAGAAGAATGATCTACCCTTTCTGGATCTAAATTGCTTGCTTGATATCTCCTTTCCAAACATTTTATTTTAGTTTGCCTTCTTGATGGATATATAGGTCTATAGTTCAAAGTGAGAAAGATGATAGAATGCAGTAACGCATTTTAATATAGAAATACATATTTCGAGTCCCGTATTTCTATAGTTTAAAGTTTTGCATCGTTCTTGTAGGGGAGTTGTGGTGTTCGCCAGTTCCCATGTTTATTTGGTATCTTCCATTTTCTCGGTGAATTTTGGAAAATAAGCAATAATAGTTAGGTTAGGTTATTGTATGTTAGGTAAAGAGGAAATGATATCTAACCTATAATAGTGATGTATGTAAAGTTGGTTTAGTTTGTAGTTCAAAAGGCCAAAGTTAGGTAACCTGTAATCCTTATGGCACTCTGGATAAGCTGTAGGTGTATAACGCATACATGCTAATCTATCAACACGTCACTTACTTGTATAATCACTTTATATATATTTCCCTCTTAGGTATTGTACTCGCATCTGTGACATTTGTGGTGGAACTCTTGCTGAAAAAATAAGATGCGACATTTGAACGCCATCTAGATTTCAAGCTTGTCAACTTTTGCCTACTGACCTCGCTCGCTCTCTCAAAGGACTTCTTGTGAATTGTTAGCGTCAACCAGTATAGCTGATATTGTATGAGAAATCTGTTTTTCATTCTAATGCACCAACTTATCGGTACAATTGTCGTATTCATTCTTTTTAATGAGGCCTCCATATACCTTAATGATGATTACTTGGACATTTACTTATAGTGCTTATACTCACTGCTTGGTTGTCAAATGGCTTGTTTAGGCACAAACAAATTTATCTGTATCTTCACAACATTGCATTGATATAATATGTGACAATAAATTTGTGCAATTAAAATATTTTCAATATCCTTAAGGGGGCCAGGATCTTGGGGGCGGACAGCCATGCCTTGGGGTGCGGGGATGGAGTATGCAATTCCCCCACACGACACCCCTGTTCCCCCTCTTTCTCTGCTTCTCATCCATCGATATTTCATAAGAAAAGGAAATTCTCAAATGCCATCTCTCACTCGCTCTCTCTCAAGGATGCACATACCATAAAGATACTGCTAATCATAAAACTATTATCACAATTATTTAGTCATTGGTTGCATTATCATTCGAATTACCACCCACGTTTTGTATCTTTACTTTAGTTGATGTTACCTACTTCCTAATTTCATGATCAAAGTAATGGAGTAATTGTTAACAGCATCTTTAAAGGGATAATCTTTTTGGGGAGGGAACATGGCAGGATTACAAAATGTTCCATTGCATTTCTTATGGCATAAACTTTTTTGTGCCGCTCCAAAATTAAGATTTTCTAATGCCTTATGACATTGAGTAGCTTTACCTGTTGTAAATGGAGATAAAAATGCTCGACAGGTCTCCGGAACAGTCACTAATGCTATCAGAGAAGCACCAAGATTAATTTTATTTCTAAGCGAGGGAAGTGCACCTTTTTCACGATCCTCTTCATTCAAGTGTTTTGACACTTGAGCCATATTTGCGTCTGTCTTTTATTTCATGTGTGCTTTACTATTTTGTGAGATTGTATGTGCTATCTGACAATTTATCAATGTTTGTGTAAACAAAAATTGTAGTGAAGAGCCCATATCAGCTTAATTTGTTCTTCATACTCAGTGGGATAGAAGCTTTCGTAAACACATACGAAAGACATTTCATTCTTAATGAAAATAAATGAAAACATGGGAAAGAGGGAAGAGACCTGTGCTTCTGACTGTGGGTGCCATAGCACAAGGCATACATACATATATATATATATATATATATATATATATATATATATATATATTATATATATATATGTATATATATATATATATATATATATATATATATATATATATATATATATATATATATATATATATATTCCCCCCTGCTATCTAATAATATATTTCATTTGATCTCGTTACCTAGAATATAGAATTAGATTTCTACTATAGAAGTAACAAGTTAATTAATGCAAGGGAAACGGGAGTTGCATTTTATCTCAGTATTGTAATCAGAGCCTGTTTTCTAACTCTTACTTTTGTGTGAACTTCCTGCTCTGTGTAGATTATAACCATTATTAAGGTGTACACGTGCTGACCGCATGTTGCATTCAATATTTGTAAATACTAGGAAGCCTTTCATTTTTTAAAGAATTCATATTGTTTTTTTTTTCATTATAAATATTAATACATAATTGATGTAAGAAATGGGTATTTGATAATGATGACATTAAGTGTGCAATATATTTTGAAAGAAACAGGCAGTTTATTTCATCATAAAGTGTGTCATATATCAGGTGTTTAAAATCTGAGAAAACAACCAGTAATGTTGGGTATAACACTTGCTTTGCTATACAACACTTGTTCTGTTAGAGATGTACAGCTGTTGGTGTTAAATGATTCATAAATTAGGGTTTGGAAAAACACTTGTGTTTGTGATGTTATTTTTTGCATATGTAATGTTTTTTGAACTTATGGTTTTCATTAACTAAATTTTTGGGTTATGGTGCAGTTAAACATTCCTTTTTCAATTCCTCATGATCTAGATTTATGTGATTTCCAGAGCTGTGAATCACATTGAAATATATTCAACAGGCTAGTTGTATTCTTCCCACATCCTTCCATATATGATTATTTATAAAAAAAAAATCATATTGCAGTACACATGTAGCCGAACAGCAAAACCAATTTATTTCTCATATGTACGTAGTACATAGTACAGCCCATCGTACTTTTAGGTTTATGGTCTTTCAAAGACTTATCAATGTAGGAATGTATATTTTCAGGTTGCATCATCAAGTTCTTTGCTCACCTATGTCTATACCGAGGGAATAAATTTACTATGGATTTCCACCACACCATCACTTCTGATAATTAAAATGTGGCATAAAGATACCCTCTGTTTGTATGTCAATATGTTTGAGTTGTATATAATGAGATGCATAATGTTTCTTCAACCATCCAAATAATTTTGAATAGCTGTGGTCATTAAATCAATGCTCTCAGATACCCTCATACTATGCACAGGTCCAACAAAGTTGGTAGCAATATTGCTGCATTAGGTTATAGGTGAACTATTATGAGTGTAATAACATGCTGGAGAATAAAACACAACATGGAGTGTCATCTTTACTAGAAATTTTCTAAGAAAAAAAAAGATGCTTAGAACTAAGATAATATGCCTACCATGCCAAACTGGCATCAAACTGTGATAAGAATAATTTACAAAAATCAGATCTCAAAACATAATGCATAAAAAATTGTGTATGAAGTCAGCAAAACATTACAGAAGTTGGCAGCCATATATATATACCCAGCCAATGAAGTACAAGACTGGCACCCAGGGAATGAATGGAAAAGACAATACCTGCTTGCACAAACACAGCATTGTAGCTGATATAATCAAAGAATATCTATTTGTGAACTGCAAAAGCTGTATCATAACACCCCCAACTCCTCCCTGATGCCAGAAGCTATGACTGTGGGCCCTGCACATGTGCCTGATGAGAACCCATATGAGCTCCTGATGTGTGCATTGCACCCAAGGCCAACTTGATTCTTGTAAAAACAAGCAGCTGATTTTACAGCCAAAGTATTCCTTCATAATAAAAATCTGAGACTCAGTAACTGATGCATTATGTGAGAATAAAGTTTCATTAATGAATACCATGAAACTATGTATATTTCTAGTGTATGTCTATTCAAGACACAATGAAATAAAAACCTCATATAATACTTCAGCAACTGAATCATTAAAAATGAGCCACAATATTATAATGTACACAGGGTGATGGGACAAGTATATAAGAGCCTCAGTACTCAAAGGGTGTCTGTGGATTGCCACACCCTTAATTATTACTCTCATGCTGCTAACACTTTTCTTTTCTATACCATCTATTCATATTAATACAATACACAATTATCTTCCCAAGATGCAGCTTCTAATTAAATGCTCTTGGTAGATCCACTCCCATATTAATCATGCCAGGTCTGGGGTGTCTGAACACAGAGTGTATGTAAGTACATGGCAATATCTACTTCTAAAAGCTCCATTTTATCTGTTAGTCACTGAATATCATTAAAAGAACTAACAAATGCTGTAAATATTTTGGTTAAAATCTTTTCTCCATTACTAGGTGTGTACATTTAGTTATACAACAAAATATATTGCAAAGTTATGCAGCTTCAATTTCTAAAACTTTGATCATACCATGGGATCCTCATTTTCAACACTATTTTAAATATTAAACATCCCACATGTTAATATTCCTATCTAATTACTAATCATCACATTAGGTTATTGCAATTCAGTGACCATAACTTTTGCTATAAAGAAATACCAGACATTTAATCAGTTCTTACGACTCATTGAGTGACTGCGGAAATCTAGGTCATCCACAGGAAGCTCAAGATGGAACATTACTTAATATTGTGATGAAATTTTA
>BOPN01000006.1:99457-106957 GCA_017312705.2 Penaeus japonicus | reverse complement strand
GACAGTCAAACACTTTTCCACCAAAATGTATGAAATAAAAACTACCCTTTGTCATATAAATAAGTACTTGATTTAATTTCCATGCCACTGTCAAGGTGAGCAGGAGTGGATATGAAAAGTAACTTGTTGCACATACACCGAGAGTGAAGTTCATTTATACAACTGGACAAAACATTTACTTGAATAGTATTATCCACTACTGATGTATTTGTTGAAGAATTGTTAAATGTTAGTATATTTTCTGGTATTCATACATCATGTTATTATCAGCAGTAATGCAACAAGACTATATTCTCATCTCTAGGATTCAGTTTGCTTTTAAAGCAGACAAAAATACACAAAAATAGGCACATTCTCTTGAATGAGCATTCTACATCTATTCCAGCCGTTTCTTAAATGTTCAGCATCACTCACAAGTACAAAAGTAAGGTGCTTGCTTCACTCTTTGCAAATAGAACCTATAGGCTTACCCCGAAAATCCAGTGATGCCGTCGCGAATGTTTCCACCAACACTCCTGAAGCGGGCACAAGCGGGGGAAGGAAAAGGGGATAAGAATCATCCACACCCACAGTCGCAAATACTCACACCTCACTGCCTAATTAAAAACTAGTGCCTGAGGGATTTCTACCCACTAACAGGTCTACTGTTTACAAGCCATTGAGTCAAGAAATACACAACGATCTAACATCCTCTGTCAAGCATATACTTTTCTAGTACAAAAAATATGACTAGTGAGACAACAAAATCACAATTGTATATATATATATTGGTAAAATCACCAATATCAGATCAAAGAAATAGTTCTATAAAAAATACTAACTACTTACCACCAGAAATGTCCTTTCCCATAAAACAAAACAAAACAAATAAGACTATTCTCAAACGAGCATTGCTAACAAGAGGATTATTAGGGTAATTATTTTCTTTGTAAGTCGCACCCATTTCACTCCAATCAGGGTCAAGGGTATGGTTAGGATACAGGGTTAACTGTGTGTCTGTTGTTGCTAAGTGCCCCGTGGCAGACCGACCCCGAGCCGGGACGGGCACGCTGGCACCGGTACTCACTTGAGGCCTTGGCCCATATCCCTTAGCACCTCCTTGGGCTGGCGGTGCGCGGCGACCAACCCATGGGTCTCAATCTCCCGAAGGCGCTTCTGGTAGTTCTCCAGCTTCTTCTGGAGCTGCTGGATTAATGTGGCAGATTTCTGGTTCTTCTTCTCGAACACTGCTTTGATCCGGGCCAGCTGTTGCCGGTCAGCATTGGCAGCGAGCTTAAGATATTCATTTACATTTTCTGAAAGTATTTAATATCATTAGGTTATGGCATTGATTGACTATCTAATTACACAATATAATACAGAGATTGAGAAAGTAGCTAGTAGGGTAAAGTAGAGGAGTGATAGACAGATAACAAGATAAAAAGATACTATGCATAGCCAGTCTCTCTCTCTCTCTCTCTCTCTCTCTCTCTCTCTCTCTCTCTCTCTCTCTCTCTCTCTCTCTCCCCCCCCCCCCCCCCCCCCCATACTAACCATCGCGAGCTTTCTGTTCCTCCTTGATGAGGTCTCTGGTTTTCTGGATCTTGGCCTGGATGTGTTCCAGGGCCTCTCTGGTGCGCTGGATGTGGGGGCTGTGCTCGTCGTCATCCACATCCCCCCCGCGTAGGGTCTCCACCAGCTCGCCCGACCCATTCGACACTCCCGAGGACGGCACGGTCTCCTGCAAGGGGTCGAGGTCGTTGTCATCCACTGCGCGTGTCCCAGACCCTCACTCCAAGGCCCAGATAAAAATGATACGCTTATCACTCGTTCTAATAACCCAGCTTTCGCTCTTCAAAACTCATTGGCTTCTTCTGTCTATTTGTGTCTATAGATCTTTTTTCTGTTCGGTTCTTTATTTGTCTGCCTAGACGATGTGAGATTCTCATGATTTGCCTTCGATCTGCCTATTGCTTTTGTCTCTATTAGTTTTTCCTAAATGCCCTGTTTGCTTATATTTTTTCCCCATTTGTAAGTAATAATAACAAAAATAATTATTATTCTAACAGATAAAAAATAACAATAATAATTCTCTCTATATATATGCCTGTTACTCTTGATCTGTTTGTCTTCCTGGCTTGGCTGTCAATCAAGGTGTCTGTGTGTCTGTCAATGTGTACCCCCGCCGTCCCCCATCCACTGCCTGTACCCTATCCTTCTTCCGATGCTTCTCCCAGACCTAACCTATCACCTATCCCGCCATTAAAGACAAGTGAAGGACGCTCGGCCATTATCCCTGACCGAGTCCGCTCAATTATCATTAACAACATAAGAATGACCAAAGGCTCTTAGATAAAAAAAGAAAAAAAGAAAGGAAAGAGAGTGTAGGACTCACGGCATCGCAGTCTTCATTGGACGAGTGCGCGGCGCCGTCCTCCTGCTGGGAGTGGGTGTTGGGCAGCCGCGTCGCCCTCGGCTGCAGGGGCGTGGCCTGGCCGTGACCCCCCGCGCCCGCCGACACGTTGTTCACGGCGCCGGGCGTGGAGTTCACCTCCAGCGCGCCCGCCGCCGACTTCCGCACCGATAGGGGGGAGCGCCGACGGCTGCTTCCGCCCCCCCGCCCGCCGCCGCCGCCGCCGCCGCCCACCTCATTGGAGTTGCCCTTCTTTCTGCAATGCAAGGGGGGCGGGGGTTAATCAAGGCTGAGTACTACTAACCCCAGCTGGGGCGACATTCCTTCCACCTTAGGCAAATGAAGGCATAATTAGTAACATAAATAAGAATGCAAATGTAAATAAACATCAAGGAGACAAGAGAGGAGGAAAAACAGCGATCGTAAGAGCAGATGATGATGATAGGAAAAACCCGATTACTTCGCGAAAGGCGCGACCTCACAGCACGCCGCGTATTCCACTCCGTCAAGAACTACTTCTCCCAAAGCACATGACACACAAACAACAACATCAACTCCTCCTGAGAGCTCGAAAACGTAAAAAAAGAGAAAAAAAACTACCGTCGTCTCCTGCTTGCCCTTTTTTTCAGAAGAGGGGGGGGGGGTGACTAGACGCAAGGAAAGGTTCCTCAAGCACAGAGCGGGCGAGGAGTGACTGACTGACTGATTAAAAAATGGCTAAGAAAAGAAGAGCAAAAATCACTATGAAAAGAAAAGAAAAGCAAAAAATCGCTACTTAAAAAAACAAAAAACAAAAAACAAAAACAAAAACAAACGCTAAGAATAGAGAAGAAACTTCACTAGGAAAAGAGAAGAAGAAGAAGATGAAAAAAAAAATCCCAAGCTACTTGATACGCTTATTCATTCCTACCCACCCACCCATCCACCCACACACAAACACACACAGATATCTAAATGTATCAACCAAGCCCATACAAGCCACGGAAGAAAGAGATTCCTATAAAACGAAGAAAAAAAAAGTTGCTTTGGCAGATGTCGCCCTTTTGTGTTGCAGTCTAGGATGCGTAGGATCGACCAAATTGCACGCGCAGGACAAAGGACATGGGATGAAGGATCGGAGGACAAAGGCGTGACTGAAAATAAAACGCGCCCACGGGGAAGGAGGCTTCGAGGGGAAACAAAGTAATAAAAAAAGTGATTAATACGAATGGAAAGACGCCACGAGAGGAGACGAGATGGCAGAAGGATGATAAGAAGGGAGCGTGAGCTTAATAAGAAGGGGAGAGGGGGGAAGGGAGAGGTGTAAGAAAGAAGGAGAAGAGAGAAGGAAGAGGGAAAGCGAAGGAGGCAGCTCCTCCTTCGCCTCGTCCCTCGCAGATGATTCGCTGTCTTAAAGCTCCTTCATCTTGAATTTGACAAGAAGTTTTCTCCCCCCGAGGCGCCCCAGCATGCTCTCGCTCTCGCTCTCGCTCTCTCCCTACTTCTCCCTCTCTTCCTCAGTTATACCCTCTCTTTCACCCTCTCTCCTTCTCTTTCTCTCTTTCTCTGTCTGTCTGTCTGTCTGTCTGTCTGTCTGTCTCTCTCTCTCTACCCACCCACCTATCGGCACAGACAAACAGACAAACAGACGGGGACACACACACACACACACACACACACACACACACACACACACACTAATCCCCCTCCCACGCACGAAAGAGTCCGAAAATGAGCCTTTAATCTCCCAACATTGGTAAGAAAGCATCGCCGTCCCGGAATCATCCTTCAACTGACTGTCGATGCAATCAATCAATCATGCATGACGAGTTTCAATTCAATTAGGACACTGATATCCCCGCGTTCGGCCATGCGCAAGAGAGAGAAAAATTATCCCGAAGATTTTTTTTAGATAATTAGGAATGTAAGATGAATAATTAAAAAAATAAAATAAAACTAACGACAATAATATTGGTAATGATAGCGGCAATAATTAATAATAACAGTTAGGTATAAATTGATTTTAAAAAAAATATATATATCAAAATAAAACTCTGAAACAACACACCAACTTCCGCTTGAACTTCACGTTAACTTTATTTTTTTAAAGTCAATACGGAAAAAAACCGTCCAGGTCATCCATCGTTTCTTAATAGCTTTCGGCCCGATAACGCTTATCAATTAATTAAGAGAGTGAAATTGGTCCAACGCATATTTTTAATCCAATTTCGTAAACCATGATGCAATATGTTTTTTCTTTTCTTCCTTAATTCTCTCTTTCTTTAATGGTCTTCAATAAATTTTGAGAGGAGGAGGGAGGAGGGGGAGGAGGGGGAGGAGGGCGAGGGGGAGGAGGAGGAGGAGGAGGAGGAGGAGGAGGAGGAGGAGGAGGGAGGAGGAGGGAGGAGGAGGGAGGAGGAGGAGGAGGAGGAGGAGGAGGAGGAGGAGTAGGAGGAGTAAAATAAGGTCGATAAGAGGAAGAAAACTAGGGAAAAAAAGGAAGAAGAAGAAGAGTAGGGAGAACATGAGAAATAGAACGAAGATAAATTAATACAAGAACAAAGAAAACAGTAGCACTTAAAGCAATAATACTAACAGGGATACTAAGCAGCTGACATGTAACAAACAGAGAACCCAACAAATAAGGGAAGGACGACGGACGAAGGGGAGGAGCGACAAAGGGCCAACTACGAAGCGGGAACGGGCTGCGTCTCTCACCCTTACAAGAATAGGAGTCAAGCAAAATGATGATGATGATGACAATGGTAATAGTAATAGCAATAATAATAATAATAGCAGTAATAATAATAATAATCATAGTAATAATAATGATAATGATAATAGTACGGCTAGCACCTTCCTGCAGCCGCCCTCGCCTAGACTCTGTGACTACCATCGTGACCCCTCAGCCCCTCTGTCCCCAAGTGAGGGCACATGCCCGGCCCAGGGCAGCGCGGGCGCGTGCCGAGAGGGGGGAGGGGAAGGGGGAGGGGGGCGCCCCGAGTCTCACCGTGGCGTGACGGTCTCGATGAAGTCGGCGAGCGAGAAGACAGCGAGCCGCGTCACCGGGGACATGCCGGGGTAGTCCGTGTCGTCGCCGCTGATGAAGATTTCCGGGATGGACGACGTGGACGGCGAGCGCATCATGACGGGCGTGTGCGGGCGCGTGTGGGCGTTCCGCTGCACGTCGTGGCGGTGGCGGCCGCCGGGCAGCGGCGAATGCGAGCGGAGGCCCGTGGGCGTGCGGGTGCCGCCCAGGGGCGCCAGGTCGGCCACCGCATCGCGCTTGTTGAGGCCGCAGTCGCTTCGGGAACGTCGGTGGCCATTCCCGGGGGCGGCGGACACCGGTAGCCCGCCCACACTCAGCATGGTGGCCAGAGCGGCCGTCGGGGCCCGCGGGCGTGGGCGCGACGCAAGCACGCACTCGAGGAACCTCTCCGTCCGCCAGCCGGGGCTGACGCACCCATCACCCCTCGCGCGCGCCTACGAGGTCATGAGGGGGCGAGTGGCGGCGGAGGCGGACGCAGGACGACGCAGGGCGACACAGGCGAGGCAATGCAATGCAATCAGGGACAGCGGAGGAGGCAAGGGCAAGCGGGGTCAGGGCCCGGCAGGACGGTCGGCATCAAGGGTCGTCCGAGCGATGAGCGCGCGAGCCCACCTACCTGATGCTGCACATGGAGTCTTCCTTGCGTGTGGGCCGACGCCTTGCCGCACACTCACTGCTACTGTTATCTTGCTGTTATCATGATTCAACTGATTATTTCATCTGCTTATCACGGGCGAGTCAGGGATAAGATAAAGGTTATTAAATTCCCTTGGCATTCTGTCGCACTTCAACGGTTTTCTACAGATAAGATATTTATGTAAATAAGGGCCAGTAAACATTCTCTCAAGGCGCTTCACATCAGATCTATGCGCGGTCACACAGGCGCTCAATCATCTCCCTTCGCTTCATCTTGAGCACACAAACTCGCTCTCTCTCTCTCTCTCTCTCTCTCTCTCTCTCTCTCTCTCTCTCTCTCTCTCTCTCTCTCTCTCTTTTTCCTTGTCCGCTATTCTATCATCATTCCTCTTCCATCCCAAGCGTCCCAATACTCGGAATGCCACGCACGCCCACCCCGAGTGCCACGCAAGTCTACGGAAACGCCCATCATGCAGTGGGTATCGTGAGTCATGCCCTGAGTGCAACCCCCTCCCCGTCACACACACCCTGCTCTCCATATCTCCTCCCCCCATCATGTTCACGTGGCTCGCCATTAATTAAAAGTGAGATAATGAGACGTGATAGAATCGGTGCCAGCTTTGAGGGGAATCTCCAGCACGGTATTTTCGCTTAGGGATTTTCTCATAAGGCGTGATAAGGGTAATTCCCGGCACCTCGTAATGACACCGTCGATTACACATTTCTTGGAAATAACTGCAGCCTATTTAAATCCCGTGAGAGGAACCTTTGATAAGATCTTATCACTAGTAAGCTCTTACCCTTCTCCCCCCCTCCCTCCATTCCCCACACCCCCACCCCCATCTACCCTCTCCCGCTGTCAAACCACACCTCAACGAAGCACACCGCACCTGTACACGCCCCTACACCTCATAAGACGACGACAGGCTAAAACCAAAACAACCCCCCTCTCCCCACCCTCTTGCAACTTGGCCTCCCTTGCAATCCCTTCGAGATCGCCTTCTTGACACGAGAAGCCAGCTGCTTCGCCAGGGCACCAGCTGCGTTGCCAATTTCTCTTCCATCGCCAGCTTTTGATGACTTGATGCCGCTGACACCTGTCCCGGTCGCCAGAGTACACTCGCGGATATGATAGACAGATAGATAGATAGATAAATAGAGAGAGAGAGAGGGGGAAAGAAAGAGGAGAGAGAGGAGAGAGAGAGAGAGAGAGAGGAGAGGAGAGGAGAGGAGAGAGAGAGAGAGAGAGAGAGAGAGAGAGAGAGAGAGAGAGAGAGAGAGAGAGAGAGAGAGAGAGAGAGAGAGAGGGAGAGAGAGAAAATGAATGACGCACGAAAAACACATATTTTCCTTTAAACCAACCACTCACTCAACCAATAAAGACAACGCCGATGCCCTCAACCAAGCCAACTAACCCCACCCGAGCGATAACCCCACGAAAGCA
>BOPN01000006.1:86957-94457 GCA_017312705.2 Penaeus japonicus | reverse complement strand
CTACAGGGATAGGAGAAAGGGAGTGAGCTCAACCGTTTACTATCTACCCACATTCCCCCCCCTCCCCTCCCCTCCCTCGGGCACACGACCCTCTAATACCCTCCTCCCCTCCCCCCTCCCCCATCCAGCAACGGCTCTCGGTTCGCCACATACCAAGCCACACCCACGTTCTCGCCCTGTCTACACCCGCAAGAACGCCCTCCTCTTCCCGCGAGAGCCTTCCCTTCGTCAGGAGAATCGTGGGGCATCCACACCATCCTCCTCCTCCTCCTCCTCCTGAGTACATACACTCAACGACACAACTAGGTCATCGCACGACCTTTAACACATGGCTGTTGTCTCGCCCAACCTGCACGGCGCTGCCTCTAGGTCAGCGGATCAACACACATCGACGTATACGCACACGCACACACGTGTTGCAGTCAGTCTGCATTATTCGGAGCAATATCAGAGAGCTCGGACGTTGAAAATCACAAGAGGATTTCGACCCAGTCTTCCTCATTCCTTCAATACTCGTAATTGCAGTATCGTTCACGTGAGTGCCCAATCACCAGTCAATCAACACCCGAGTACTGAAATATATGCCAATCCAGACGTTCATCACGACGACACACTACAAGCGGAGAGCGCACCGGAATCGGTATAAGTAATCACTTGAGTTACGATAATCCGGTTGATTATCGCAACACACTCACGTGCACACACATACACACATGACACACGCGGAGTGGACGCACGGTACCGGGACCCGGGTTGGAGACACACTGGCAGAAACGAGCTGGATGAGGCGACCTCGACCACCTTTCTGGGGGCGGGAGGGGTGGGGAGAGGGGGAGAGGGGGGGGGGGGGGGGGGGGGGGGGGAGGAGGAGCGGTATAGGGAGGGTAGAGTGGTAGAGCGTGGTTGAGGGAGAGGGCAGAGGGTAAGAGGTGGTAGAGGGATGGGGAGGTAGCGAGCGGTAGAGGGAGGGGGTAGGGTAGAGTGATAGAGGGAGAAGGTAGTGAGCAGTACTTAGGAGAGAGGGAGGGAGGGAGGGAGGGAGAGCTGGTAGATAGCGGTAGGTGGATGCCCAGGGTAGAGAGTAGAGAGTGGCGGAGGGAGGGAGGGAGGGAGAGAGGGAGGGGGATACCGTAGCGATTGGTAGATGGCTTAGGCGAAGAGGCAGAAAATGGTAATAGGAAGGAAGATGATGGAGTGGCAGTGGGAGAGGGTGAGGATAGAATACCAGTAGAAGAGATGAGGAGAGACTGGTAGAGTAGTAGTGGGAGGGATGGGGAGAAAGTGATAGGAGCAGGGAGGGAGGAGGAGGAAGGGAGGGAGGAGGAGGAAGGGAGGGAGGAGGAGGGGAGGGGGAGAGGTAGAGGGGGCGGTGAGCTTTGTCAAGTAGTCTCAGGTAGCGAAGCTCCCTCACACGTGCTTCTCTTACCACTACACGGTAAAACTTTGACCCACACACTTACAAACACGCGCGCGCGCGCGTGCAGACAATCCCACGCACCGTCTGCACTTTTTCCTCCATGAGGTGTGTGGGACGCTACCCCGCATCTCTCTCTTTCTCTGTGTCTCTCTGTCTATCTGTTTGTTAATAAATAAGTCTGTCTGTCTGTCTGTCTGTCTGTTAATGAGTCTATCTATCTATCTGTCTGCCTGTCTGTTTGCCTACCTGCCTGCCAGCGATCTAGTTCCCTGTTTACCCCGAACCACTTGCGCAATCAGACCACTTTCATGCCCAACCCAACCGACAGCTGACGTGCTATTAACACGGGCCTAATACCATCTAGTATGCAAGAAGGAAAAAAAGAAAAGAAAAATAAAACGGTAAAGAAGCGAAGAGGAGTTGCATAAAGCCTTCGCGCCGGCCATTAGCACGGGCGTCCGTCCAGGAGAGGCACAGTGTCTCATAAAGCGCTACTGATCCGCAGTCTTAAGGCTTTGGGCTTCTGTTCTTTTACTCTTCGTTTAAAATAAAAATAAAGACTGTGAAACCTGTGAAAAACACATGTAAATCCTATGAAAAAAACGTATGAAAAAAACGTAAACACGATGAAAAAAAAGGTATGAAAGAAAAAAGTAAAACTTTCTCAACTACTTTATCAATCACGTTAATGTTACCTACTAAACCAGATAACAGGGCGAGTAGTATTTAAGACCAGAATAATAAACAGAACACCAACAACAAAAACACAATATATTATCAACCGCAAACGATGACCCATAATAAACAAATACAACAATTCATCGCCACAACCATCAATCACAAAAAAAAACACCAGTCACACCATTAACAAAAATAATGACACCCCAACCCTTTCCGCCCGACTTTGTACTAGAACACACTAACAACCACAAACAACAACAAACAAATAATCATTAAGCTCCTTCGGAGTCCACGAACCCCCAACGCAATCACCCCCTCCTGGCGCCGCCCTCTCAACGATTCACTTACCCCGTCAACCGTCAATCATCCAATCAGAGCCTGTCTTTTAATTACAGGATATCTGACCGATGCCAAAATATTTTTCCAAGGGAGGCACTTGTCTCTCCGGTCAATGCGCCTCGATTAAAAACAAGAAGAGAGAGATAGAAAAAAAAATCCCAAACCATTTTATTCCTCCCTGTCCATCAATCTCCCTCTCCATCGCATTAATTGCTCATCCATCGTCATCGTCAGTCTTTGGTGCCACTGCCGCCATCATGCTCCACGCGCGACGTAACAGATGAAAGACACGTGAAATCCCTGGACCCTCAAGTCGTTCACGAGAGAGAGAGAGAGAGAGAGAGAGAGAGAGAGAGAGAGAGAGAGAGAGAGAGAGAGAGAGAGAGAGAACAAACAGCCCCACAGAAAAAAAAATCCTATTACGAAGAGGAGGACGAAAGAGAAGGAGAAAGAAAGGCACAAAAAGTGGTATTGAAATTCAATCTCTGTTATGACGTCTCAGATTCTTTCCGAGTCTTAGACACACACACACACACACACACACACACACACACACACACACACACACATACACACGCACAAACACACACAGACACATATACACACACACGCGCACACACACACACACATAGTCACAAGCAAAACAAAACAGACAGACAGACAGACACCCGAGCAACTGGTCAAACGGGGGATTTGGGCGGGCGGGCGGGCGGGCGTACAGCGGCCCAACACACGGACTTTCCCGGGGCGGCCTCGATGATCGCTAGCTCAACCTCGCGTTTTAAAGCTGCTTGCTTGGCGTAGCGCTTCGGCACGGACCGGAAGTCTCGCTCGATATAGCGGGGTCGTGCGCCCGAACGGAAGAGGCGTGCGAGGGCGTGCAAGGGCGCCGAGCATACGGGTGAGAAGCGGGTAGGGAGTAAAGAAAGATGCGATGCGGGAGGGAATTAAGGATCCTAAAAAATAAAAAAAAATACTCGGAATAAAAAAGTAAAAAAAAAAAAAGAGAGAAAAAAAATTAATGGGTCATTTTGCAACCCCGGAGAGGGACTAAGGAGTTGCCGTGCAGGCCTTGGCGACGGCTTGGTACGTACACGCATACATGTCGCAGTTGCGTGCGTCTTTTCGTGCAACCAACCAAAAGCACTCGGGCTGTCTGGAATCAAGGCGTCAGCGGGCGTGTTTACCTTGATAATCGTGCCTCCGTGGATACCTGCATGCTCATGCCTTGCTACACACATGCAACGTACTTGCAATCATGAACATGTTCACATGGCGATAAAAATATACACAAAAATAAACATAAAGACTGAACATAAACACGTACATGCGCACACACATACTCCTACTGACACAGATATTCGCATTCCCGCCCCAGCCTCTGCATATCAATAACACCAAAGGGCGTCGTCAGAACTCTTTCAAGAATTCCTTTCGGCGACGCGTGTGACTGGCAAAATACATCGCATTTGCTACGGAATAAAACCTGAAATCAGAGAAAGACGTCGGATTGAGCTTGCAACTGCAGAGACGTCGATGAAAGTCTATCGATGATTTGTGTTTGCACGCTACGAAGGGACGAACACACAAACAACACGTACCCAACACACACACGTGGGAAAACGACAAGCGTGCCACCTCTCTCTCATTAATACTCACAACTCACCCAAAAGCACTCCAATTTCAGAAATGCTTAAAAAAAAAAAAAAAAAAAAAAAAAAAACTAAGTCCGACTTGATTAGCAAATAACCATGCGATACATGCACCACTTCCCTTGACACGTACTTTAGCTCTTCAAACACTAGATCTGACAAGGAAAATCGACTCTCGAAGGGAAAATGTTGTTGAAAGGTGACGTAAAAAAGGCATCGATGACTGGCGACAAACGAGCGTAGCCATTTCAGATATGGAAACCGAAAAACGCGGTCATGTTTCAATTGCAAGGCGGAAGCTAATCTAGACTCCAGCGAAACTTTTTGATCGTTTGTAATCAGATACGATAGAATTTCTCCCAGTGATTGAATTTATTTCCTGTGAAAAATGTAATCAGTAAGTACTTTATTTTTTTTGGCACTGTCGCTGTCAGCAAATTAGTGCAAGCTACATGTACATCCTCACACTCCCCGAAAAATGAGCGCTTACTCACACAGACACAGACAGACACACACACACACACACACACACACATACACACACACACACACACACGCACGCAGAATTTTACAGCCTTCTTTAGAGAAATCAAACCTCTAATTAATAAATTTTCTTCATCCAAACTTCATTACTCCCAAGACACGCGCACACAACACCACCGCCACGCGAAACTAACACCTGCGCCTTGTTTGTGTACACTCCCGCCCTCGCACGCTTTTATGGGTCACAACCACACACACACAGAAACCGCAAAAGTTTACTATCTGTTGAACTTTAATCCTCAGCGGGATTTCTTTCTTTATTGTCATTATCATTATTACTATTATCATTATCATTATTACTATTATCATTATCATTATCATGATTATTATTTCATCATCATTTTTATTATTATTTCTTGCTTTAGGTCGAGGTCTCAACGCCAGCCGGTGTTCTCAAGAATACGTGCAATGCATATTGTATTGCTTAACTATATGCAAATGCATCGCTCTCCGGTTACTGTGACTGCCAGACGACTCGTTGTAGATGTATGAGCGACCTTGAGTTCCCATCAAGTAACGCTCCATTGATTGTATTAAATATTTTTATGCCTTCCCTTGCCATGCCACATTCCATCCCTCTCTCTCTCCCCTCCTCTCTCTCTCAACATACACAACATGGCGCATTTCCCTCGACACTCAGGTTTAACAGGGATATGATAATGATGGCTCCGGCTGGGATGGAGGAAGAAAAGGCCCCGGCCACGTTCCCTTTCAAGTCAGACAGACATCTCCGTCCTTCCTTATATTTGTTCGAAGTCACGGCTCTCTCGTCCTCTTGTCATATCTATCAATCACTCACTCACACACAGGCACACACACAGGCACAGGCACAGGCACAAGCACACACACAAACGCACACGAAGAATGCTTGACGTTGGCGGAAGGCCTGGCATGTTGGCAGCGACCATGGGAATATCAAACGCCTTGTATATATAGGGTTATGCAACGCCGATGTATAATATTAGTCCCGTCACCGGAGCTAGACTAACTCTCACTCTCATTCAAAAGCATGCACGATCATTCACACGCACGCACACACACACACATACGAATAAGGGGGAAACGAACGACACCCGTCTCTTCCAGATAGAAAGCACGGAAAAAAATACATTGTGATAAGTATGTAACTTCTATTAGCGGCATGAGACGCTGTAGGGAATCACTGCATCATTGTTTGGGAATTAAATGGGGGGGGGTAGAAGGAAGAGGGGGTGGAGACGTGGTGGGGAGAGGAGAGGGGCAAGAGGGGAAAAGGAGAAGGAGGAAAGGGAGATAGACAGGGAGAGAGAGAAAGAGAGAGATAGAAAGAAAGAAAGAGAGAGAGAGAGAGAGAGAGACATACCATCCCCCATTTCAACCTAACTTACGTCCTTCGAGAAGCGTGTGGGCCCGGAAATTGCATATTGAAGTGTAATGAGATGCATAAGAGGACGATGCGATCCTTGGCGAGGGGAAAGAGACAAGAACAACAACGACCCCAAAACAAACGACGAAAACGACCCTAGTCCCGGCCCGCCACCCCCCTCCCCATACTCCTTAAGAGAGTTCAATCAACCTAACCACCAACCTTAATAACCGAACGACCTCAAAAAACAAAAAAAAACAAAAAAAACTAACTTCTACCCTTCCTGGAATTCCTCTCCAACAAACTTCACCCAATTACACCCCTTCCCTCCCCTCCCCTCCCCCTCCCTCCCCAACCCACCCAATAACCCACCCACCCTTCCCACAACACCACCAAAACAAACAATCAAACAAACAAACAAACAACCCACGCACAAATAAAACCCAAAGATGAAAAAAAAAAAAAAAACAAAAAAAACAGAGCTCTGTCAAGAGAATCCGTGTCCCATCTGGCCTTCCGAGACGCGACTCCTAGAAGCCCTTCGTCATCATACCACATGCTCAGGCCGCGACGAGACATCATTGCGGTCATGACTTAAGTGAATATGCGCCGGGGTAATGGAGGGATGGAGGGATAGGGAGTAGGGGAGGGGGTAGGGGAGGTGGAGGGATAGGGTTGATATAAGTGAATATGCGCCGGGCTGATGGAGGGATGGAGGGATAAGGGAGGTGAAGTGCTTGTGGATAGGGTGATGGAGGGATGGGGGGAGGGGTGAAGTGTTTGTGGATAGGGTGATGGAGGGATGGGGGGAGGGGTGAAGTGCCTGTGGATAGGGTGATGGAGGCATGGGGGAGGGGTGAAGGGGTTGTGGATAGGGTGATGGAGGGATGGGGGTAGGGGTGAAGTGCTTGTGGATAGGGTGATGGAGGGATGGGGGGAGGGGTGAAGTGCTTGTGGATAGGGTGATGGAGGGATGGGGGGGTGAAGGGGTTGTGGATAGGGTGATGGAGGGGTGGGGGGTGAAGGGGTTGTGGATAGGGTGATGAGGGTGATAGAGGTGATGAAGGGTGTGGAGGGAGGAATAGGGGAATGGGGGAGACGTGGCGAATCGGAGCTAGAGAAAGTGAAGGCTGGTGAATACGATAGGGGTACTTGTTTTACCGTTCCCTCATCTCTCTGTCTCTGTCTATCTGTCTATCTGTGTTCCTGTCTATCTGTCTCTTTCTCTAAGTCTTTCCCTCCTCCTCCTCCTCCTCCTCCTCCTCCTCCTCCTCTTCTTCTTCTTTTCTTCTTCCTCCATCTCCCGCTCTAAATAAACAAACAGAACTAAAAAATTAAAAACAATTTTCAATGAAAAAAAACTAAGGTACATGTCCCCACGCACACCCATGCATAAAGCAACAGATGGCGCGGTGGTGCCATCTTTCCGGATTTCGGCAGGCATCGCTCGGAATTTAATCGAGCGCCGTCACGTGGAGGCCTCTAGAAGAGAGAGGCTTGGGGTGGGGTTGGGGGTTGATGGC
>BOPN01000006.1:74457-84457 GCA_017312705.2 Penaeus japonicus | reverse complement strand
TAGATGAATATACATATATAGAGAGAGACAGCAAGAGAATGGCGGGAGGGACGAACCTGACGCCCACTTGATCACCCCAGAGAAAGGCTTCGTTAGACCGACAAGAGATCCTGCGAGACTAAAACTTGTATTGACTCTTCCACGACTGCAGACTTCAAAGGACGAAACCGGGGGAAAAAAGGGAGAGGAGAGGGGGGGGAGGGGGGAAGGAAGCGATGTGATGGGGTGTGTGGGTGGCGGGCGGGAGTGGGGGAGAGATGGAAGGGGGGGGGGGGCGGAGAAGAAAGGAGGACTGGACGTTGCTTAGTTGTTGTTTTTTGTTTAGTTGTTTGTTTAAATATGTGTGTGTATGCGTGAGTGCGGGCGCGGGCGCGCGTGTGTGTGCGGGTGTATGTGTACGTATGTATGTATGTATGAATGTATGTATGTATGTATACATGTGTATGTGTGTGTATGTGTGTGTGTGTGTATGTGTGTGTGTGTGTGTGTGTGTGTGTGTGTGTGTGTGTGTGTGTGTGTGTGTGTGTGTGTGTGTGTGTGTGTGTGTGTGTGTGTGTGTGTGTGTGTGTGTGTGTGTGTGTGTGTGTGTGTGTGTGTGTGCGCGCGCGTATGTGTATGTGCTTGTGTATGTGTGCGTGTGCGTGCTCTTGATTTCAACACCGTAAAAAAACAAAAAAACTCCCCACTTCTACACAAGTCTACGGAACAAAACGCCAACTTTTCAAAATCTGCAGCGACGCCATATGTTCCTCGGGCACTGGCTGCCACAACCTCAGGTGTGCGCGCAGATATTTGTAAACAAGCGAGCAAACAAACCGGACTGTTGTCGCAAGTACGCACGACTTTTCTTCTCGAAATCA
Source organism: Penaeus japonicus (assembly GCA_017312705.2). NCBI lineage: Eukaryota > Metazoa > Arthropoda > Malacostraca > Decapoda > Penaeidae > Penaeus > Penaeus japonicus. The sequence continues at coordinate 83,597 of BOPN01000006.1, read as the reverse complement.
ATGGATTCTGGAAACACATTTCGCAATATAAAGGATGACCAAAAGTCGTGGAAAATAAAGAGGTAGAAAAAAAGGAATCGGAGAAGTAAGAATAGGAAGAGAATATAAATAGTTCTCCTTCAAGGATGATAAAAGCTTCTCGTTTAATTAGTCACCGTGGGAAATAAAGCAGACAGGTTCTTATCGGTCCTTATCAGTCACTCGCCTCCTTCCCCCTACCCCTAATCCCCATTTCCATCTCCCCCTCCCTTCCCCTTCTTCATTCCCTCCATCCAGGCCCCTGTCTCTATCCCCATCCTTCCTTCCCCTTCCCTATCCCTTCCCCACCCCTTTCCCCTTCACCCCTTCACCCTTTCCCCTCCCCCTTCCCTTCTCCTGATGGCACCCTGATCACCGAAAAGTGTAAATGAACCCCCGCATCAGCCAAGGACCCCACCCCCACCCCCAACCCCCACCCCGCTGAAATCGTTGCACTAGGAACCCCACATGATCCAGCGTCTCATTTCATTTTTATTTTATTTTATTTTAATATATTTTCTCTGCCTTCGCGAAAGCTGAAAACGTTGAAAATGTGTGTGGGTGGGGGAGCCAGAGAGGGGGTAGGGGTAGTAAAAGGGGTAGGGGTAGGGGTAAGGGGTGGAGCGGGGGGGGTGACGTGGGCGAAGGTCCAAATGCGCAAATTTCCTTGAGGAATATCCTTCGTTTTCTTTCCTTTCTCTTTCTTTTGGACCACCTTTCCATTTCGCGTTCGTTATCCGGCAACAAAATGGGACAAAGGGGATATAATAAAACGGGAAAGAGTTATAATAAAAAAAACAGAATGCATATATATATAAAAAAATCAAAATGTAAAAAGGAAAAAAATGCAAAAGGGGATGGATGAAAGAGGGAGGGAGGGAGTTAGGGAGTGGGGTGGGGGGGTTCACTCTTTCACCTCTCTCGTTGTAATCATCCTTTACTTACTTAATTATCATTCTCTCCATACTCGGTCACCTCCTTCTCTACTTCTCCTCCCCCCTTTTACTACTCCATCCTTCCCCTCCTTTCTCCAATGCAACATTAGCTGCCATCTTCAGGCATGATTTTCGACCCCGCACATAAAATCCTCCCGCCGCTTCTTTGCTCCGCCACTCCGAGCCTTATTCATATCAACCGAAGGGTCGCAATCGCCGTACCGCGCCCGCCCCCTCTCCCCCCACAACATCAAACATGGGAAGTAACAATGCCACGCCAATCTGACAGCATGACGTCCATTGTGACAAGCATGAACACAAACACAAGCAACTGTGCTCGCCTACATGTGCACGTAAATTAAATCAAGCACACACACACAAAACAGCCTCATGATGATTGCAGTTCATAAACATCAAGCCATGTTGCAATGCTTGCACGTTAATCCCGACCTCGGATTGCTCGTGTCTCAAGAGAGTCTACATGGCGGTGTCTTTTTTGCATGAGTTGTAATTAAGCGTGATTCTTGATGTTGATGTGCTTATTTCTCTCTGATGAGCGTACATGATGCATACGCATATCAATGTTAAGATTACGTGTGTGTGTGTGTGTGTGTGTGTGTGTGTGTGTGTGTGTGTGTGTGTGTGTGTGTGTGTGTGTGTGTGTGTGTGTGTGTTTATGCGTGTGCAACTGTGCATGTGTGTGCCTGTGAATGTGCATTTGCTTGTTCGTGTGCCTGTGTATGTGCGTGGGTGTGCGCATACATACAGTATATACGCGCACAGAAACACAATGAAACTTAAGAAGAGATACATGAAATTTGAATACCTCGTCACATCCACCCTACTCTTTGTCTGTTCAACGTGGCAATGCGTTACTCAACCACACGTCTCCTTCCCGTCACGCGGTCCAACACAATATCAAGTATCAACCACGTGCCTGCCATCTTCCTCGGCGCCTTCGCGGAATACACGGAATACACAGAGAAAAACAACAAGAAGAAAATTCGTATTAAGACAGAAATATGGTCAAAATCCTCTGTAGCACCTCCTCCACCCAAAAAAAGATTTCTTAACAGCCCAACTTTGTTTGACTGAAGGAATAAATGAATGAATTAATGACAAGTAGCTCCACCTTAGACAACCGAGAGAGAGAGAGAGAGAGAGAGAGAGAGAGAGAGAGAGAGAGAGAGAGAGAGAGAGAGAGAGAGAGAGAGAGAGAGAGAGAAAAAGGGAGAGAGAGAGAAAAAGGGAGAGAGAGAGAAAAAGGGAGAGAGAGAGAGAAAGGGAGAGAGAGAGAGAAAGGGAGAGAGAGAGAGAGAGAGAGAGAGAGAGAGAGAGAGAGAGAGAGAGAGAGAGAGAGAGAGAGAGAGGGAGAGAGAGAGAGAGAAAGGGAAAGAGAGAGAGAGAGAAAGCGATCGAGAGAGAGAGAAAGCGATCGAGAGAGAGAGAGAGAGGGGGGAGGGGAGAAACTTAGTAAACAGCCATTAATTAGGAACACGGACTGCCTTCTGGGAGCAAACACAAGTCCCATGTGGTTCTCTGTCGTTTACATTAAATCTGTTTTCTTCCTTTATCTATATATTTGGGTTCTCTATCAGCAAATCAGATAAATGCCATGACCATTGAGATTACAAAAGAAAGAATCCGAAATTCGACTATTTTTTCTCCTTTTTTTCCCTTTCTGAGAACCTTCCAACTCTCAGTTACATCATGGTTATCCATCAGTCATACCAGATAAAGACGAGCAATGGAAATCTAAATGACTTTGAACACGAAAATTACGAAGGAAAAATAAAAAAAACAAAAAAAACATAAAAAAACAACGCAACAACTTCCTCAATCTGTGAGAGGACATTTTTTTTTTTATCTTGTCCTCAAATAAGCGAGAGAAGTTCTTAACGTATTAATACAACTTCAAACCCCAAAATCGTCGTAAGAGAAAGTGAGCGAGGAATTACACAAGCTGTCATGTAAGGGATTTTTTTCATAACTTTTTTTTATTTTAACGGTAAAGTTACGGTTAATTCCCAAAGTTCGCTTGTCCCTGAATCACCCCTTTCGTATACCACCTCCTCCCTGCCACAATCCCCTACCCCCAAGGCTTCTCTTCCCTTCCATGAACCTATAAAAGTAACGAAGAGGTAGAGGGCGAAGAGGAGGGCGAAGAGGAAGAGGAGGATGAGGATGAGGATAAGGATGAAGAGGATGATGATGAGGAAGATGAGGAGCACAGGAGGAAGAAAAAGGAGAGGTGGAGGACGACGACAACGAACAAGAGGAGGAGAAGGAGGAGAAAGAAAAAAAGGAGGAGGAGGAGGACAGGAGTAATGGGGAGACATAAAAAGAGAGTGACGAGAACGAAAGAGTCGGAAGGCGGAAAAGGAAAAAGAATAATAGAAAGGGAAGGGAAAGGTGAGGGAGAGGTGGAATGGAGAAAGCAATAAGAATAATAAGTAAGAGGGAATAATAAGAAGAGAGGGGAGCAGAAGAGAGAATGGGGAAAAAGAAGGAAAGGAGGCAAGAATGAAGTGGGGCAGAAAAGGAAGTGAGAGGAGAGAAAGAAAGGTAATGTAGAAAGAGGCAGAGAGGAAGACAAAGGGAAGAAGCGAGACAGAGGTTCATAAAGGAGATCGAAACAACAAGCAAGAATTGGAGATGGAGGAAGAGGGGAAGATAGAAATGGACAAAGAGGAAGGGGAGGAAGAGGGAAGAAAAACACGAAGAAAGAGAAAAAGGAGAAAATATATGATAATAGCCTCTCGAAGAACGACATCATGAGCCGTGCATGGCACCCCGAAGCTCAGTCGTAGCTCGCCAGACTAAAGCTGTTTCACCATGGGGCTGCATGTAACCCCTGCAACGCTGCCTGCACGCTGCAATGCTAGCGTGGGCTCCTACACCTGGCCCGCAGACTAGTTTTCTTTTTTTATGCACCTACATATAAATAACCATAGCATAAACATGATGTCACATAAAAGCCTCTGCCTACAGTGTGTGCATCGAGGTAAACTTTGTTTATTTGTCCGTCTGTCTGTCTCCTCTTCCTCTGCGATTCACTCAACCACTTACTCACTCACTCCCTCTTCCCATCCCCCTCCCTCCCTTTCCCTTCTCCTCTCTCTATCCCTCTATCCTTCTCCTCCTGCTCCTCCCCAACATCGCTCGCCCCACAAAATATTTCCCCCCGCTATGCCCTTGCCGCCTGATCGAGCAAACCGAGGAATTAATATCGGACCCGTATTTCGGCGGGTCTCGGGTTCCACGTCACCCCCCACCCCTCTTCGCCCCTCCCCACCCATCCCCCATAAACCCCACCACCCATTCCTTTCCCGGCTCGGCCCACTGCACCCAGACTAATTCATGGGGGTTTCTGTACAACACTAAATCGTCTTATTATACGATAACATTTTTTTTCTCGATCACTTCGAGCATATCGCGGGAATTCTTTTACATTTCGATCGACTTTTTTTTCTTTTTTTTAACCAAAACTTAATTCTGCGGTGAGAATGAGAATAAGAATAAGAATAAGAAGAAAAAAAAGTCGTAACATGATAATTGCTGCCATTTTTTTTCTAAGGAATGGAAGGGGGGGGGGGGTTATGGCGAAAATGTTCCATCTCCGAATAACACAAACATTGCCAAAGTGTTATTACTAAATGCTTTGAAAAAACACGAATCAACATTTCCTCCTTTCCCCTCTAATGCCCTACTCCCCTTTTCTCCTTCCTGATGTGCAACTTCCTCCTCAACGGCCTCGTAACTCCTTTCCGAGGTCCCCGTCGTCTTCCTTCCCTTCTCGACCACCTCCCCCTCCAGACGTCTTCCTCATCCTCCAGACGTCCTCCTCATTCTCCAGACTTCCTCCTCTACCTCCAGATGTATTCCTCCCGGACCCAGACCCCCTCCCCCTCCAGACCTAATCCTTCTCCTCCCGACGAGCTCCTTCCCCTCCAGATGTCTTCCTTCCCGTTCCGACGTCCTCCTCCCCTTCCCGACGTTCTCCTCCCCATCCAGACGTCTTCCTTCCCTTCCTGACGACCTCCCCCCCCGACTTCCTCCGCCCCCTCCAGACATCTTCCTTCCCCTTCCGACATCTTCCTACCCCTCCGAACGTCTCTCTTCCCTTCCCAAAGTCCTCCTCCCCATCCACATTCCTTCACACATTCTTTCCCTTCCTGACGACGACCTCCTCCCCCTGACTTCCACCTCCCCCTCCAGACGTCTCCCTTCCCTTCCCAACGTCTCCCTCCCCTTCCCGACATCCTCCTACCCCTCCAAAGGTCTCCCTTCCCTCCCCAGCCGACTCGACCCACACCCAACAGACCCTTACTCTTTAAGCTCGCCACAGCCGCCGCTCGGACACAAGCAAGCAACGCGGTGAATATGTAGTAGCCCCAATAACGAAAAAAACAATAGAAAATCAAGCGGGGCCACTTAAAAAGGAAGAAGGGAAGAAAAGAGAAAGAGAGAGAGAGAGAGAAAAAAAGCTGGCCATAAGTCACATTTCCGGAAAATGCAGGCGGCTTCCGCGCGAAATCCCCTCGTCTCCGGAGCTTCCCCGATCGCGGAAGAGGATGGAAAAGTAATAGGCTAAGCGCCTTTGAGGTGATGGGGAAGGTGCTTACAAAAGCTCTTCGCGGAGGCTTGCTTCTCTTCGGCGAAGCTTCTGTACGCTGAATCGAAGAGGGGGAAGGGAGGGAGGGAGGGAGGGAGGGGGGGGCGAAAGCGGACAGGAGGAATAAGTACGAGACAGAGAGAGAGAGAGAGAGAGAGAGAGAGAGAGAGAGAGAGAGAGAGAGAGAGAGAGAGAGAGAGAGAGAGCAAGAAAGAGAGAAAGAGCGAAGCCACCCGGTCTGTCTTCTATCCTTTCCTTGAATCGCCTTCACTTCCTCAATGCTCCTCCTTCCCGCCAAACCACGGGATGTTAGTCATCTCCAAAATGCGCTTCCGTGAAATGCATATCAAAAAGGTAGTGATTAAAGAAGCGCCCAGAAACAAAAGACGAAGCAATCTGGCGAGAGGACGTGACAGGTGCAAAGGCGGGGGAGAGGGGGAGATGGAGGGGGAGGGGGAGGGGGGAGGCGAAGAACTATTACTGTAGTGTGCCATTTCTTCGTCTTGTAAGACTCTCACACATACACTCTCTCTTCCTTTCTCTCTCTCGCTCTCCCTCCCTTCCTCTCCCTCTCCCTCTCTCTCTCTCCCACACACAAATCCCTCTCCTCACCTATCGAGCCACTAGTGCCTTCTCCCCCTCACGCTCCCCTGGCTCAGAGAAGATCCCCGGAAGTGAAACATACACCATGCTCGATCTCATGGTCCCGAAGTCGTTAGTAAACAAAGCGCACACGTCATGCACTCTCTCACAGCGCAGTGAATTCGAGTAAAAGACGCTGGCAAAAAATAAGTAAATAAAAGGAAACAGTAGAGTTAGAATTATAGTAAAAGGAAATGACTGAGTTTAAATAATAATCATAAAAGAAATAATCTAATTAAAATAACAATAATAAGAGGCAAAAATGCTAATAATATAGAAGATAATATAATAAATAAAAAAAAGACGAACAGAATATAAAAAATAAGAAGTAACAAATTCTAGTTAGATGATAAAATATAAAACATAACTTCAGAAAGCAATAACTGAGGGCGTGGGCGTGACGGACCTCGCAAGCCCGGAGCGACCCCCCAGAGGAAGGCAGAATTCATTCGTTCGTTTGTTCGTTCGTGCGCTCGCCTACTCGATTCCGGTTTGGCAACATATCTCAAGTTACGTGAGTTGGTGACGTTGCGTTTCGTCTCGCCTGCTCTTTTTCGTCACTCTCTCTTTTCCTCCGCCTTGGTTGCTGTCGAGTCACGCTGTCAGGTAAAGCCCAGCTGGTCGGTCCCTTTCGAAAGAAACGTGTTTTCGAAAAAAAACTGACAATATATATATATATATATATATATATCATAGTAGGCTAGTAAGTAATTCAGAGTAGGGTAGGGCGTAGGGGGTGGGAGTGGAGGAGGGGAATGTGGGGTAGGGGGAAGTTACAGTGGCCAGCTGGTGCCTTCTCGTCCACCTGTCAGAACCCAGACACCCACTCATCCACCCACCCCTCCCTCCCCCCACCCACCACCACCACCACACACCCTGCACCCCCCGTCCCATCCTCCCGGGGCAGAGATACGACACCATTAATCACAAACTGCTGTTGGTAAAGTCCCCCGTGCGTTTGATGGTTGGCCTTTGCCAGAGCGAACTCCGCCAGGGGAGGGAACCACCTCCTCCTCGTCGCCTCGCCGCCGCCGCCGCTGCCCTCGTCCACGACCACTGACGATGACCCCCTCCCCCGACGACCCCCGATAAATCAATTCTGATGTCGTTGTCGTCGTTCCCGGGGGCCTCCCCCTTTGTGGCCGCCGCTGCAGCAAGTGTCATGAAGAACACGGCCGCGGCCTGGCTCGCGTTACCAGAGGAACTGCAACAGCGAACAACAAAACTTTCATAATTAGATACCGACACCAAGACTCTCCCTCCACCTCTCCACCTCGACCGTCCAGATTGAAGGCAGGAAGAAGGAGAAGGAGGAGGAGGAGGAGGTGGAGGAGGAGGAGGAATTTACACACAGCAGGGACAAGGCCAACGTCTCTCCCTCGTCCTCTGTAGAGATTTCTTCCTTGTTTCTTCTTTATCTTCTCTTTCTCAATATATTTTTTCTCTTTCTTCTCCCTCTCCTCCTCCTCCTTCTTTTAATGCTTCTTCTTCTTCTTCTTCTTCTTCTTCTCCTCTCTTTCTCCTTCTCTCCATCCTCTTCTCCTCATTTTCTCCCTTTCCTTCTCCATCTTCTCTCTCTTACTCTTACTCCCTCTCCTTCTTTCCTCCTCCTCCAGCCGACAGTCCCCGGGAGTACACCGCACGAGGCCCGCCGGCACCCAACGAGCATCTCCTTTAACGCCTTTAACCTTGCTTGGCCTGACCAGCAGCACTCGACCCAAGGAAAAAGTCATGAGAACGCCGGAAGGAGGAGGTCAACACAGCCACGCTCACCTTTAGGCCGTGTGTCCAGAGGGCGGGGGAGGGGGAGGAGGAAAAGAGGGAGGGATGAGGAGGAGGAAGGACTAAGAGAGGGAAGAGAGACAGAAATGGTAAAAAAAAGTAAGAAGAGAAGGGCCGATAGCGGGGCGGAATAGTCAAAGCAGCCAAGAAAAAAACGACGTAGTTCAACGTCTCGGAAGGCTGAGAAAGGGACGGCATTACAATGGAAGTGAAGAATGTGGGAGAGATGTAAATATGCATCCATCCTGGGGTTGTATTTCCCCCGAGGCGATCCAAGGGGGGAAGATAGGGGGATAGAGACTCAACAATAGAATAAATGAATACATGAACCAATAAAATAAAAGTAAGAGTAAAATAAAATAATGAATAAGAATAATAACCATAACAATCATCATAATAATGACCATGATTACAACTAAATGGAACAATTTTACGCCTGAGGAACCCCCGTTCCGCGTGTCGGCGGCGGCGCCCTTACGGAACGCGACCATCAGCACCGCCCTTGAAGTCCTTCGTTACATCAATCATGGTTCTGCTAGGAGACGCGTACGCACGACCTCTGCTACTATGTGAGGGGAGCGCGGACCCCCGGAGCTACGGCGACGGCGAAACCAGCCTCCGTCACGAATGTCAATCCCTAAACATCGGAGCCCGAGAGAGGAAGAATGAAAGGCGTAGATCTCCAAAGCGGAATGGTCATGGTATAGGAAACGAATCCAATGGCGGCGGCGGCAAGGTGTTAATGACGCGATAACGTTTCGCTGGAAAGGACGTTGCATGGCACTGCGGCGGAGATAACGCAGCTGGTAATGACAGCGAGCTTCAGGCACAGGCCTCATGAACTTCATGGCCTCTGGTTCTAACTGCCACATTCACTCTCGCTTGCTCTCCTGCTCCTCCTGTCTCCGACTCGCCCTACTCTCTCTCTTTCTCGTCACAGAATCGCTTGCTCTCCTGTGCCTTATATTTTGCTTTACTTTCTAAATAAGTAATATATAAACATTTCTCTCTATTTCTTTCTGTCTAACACCTTCTTCCCTCCCTCTCTTCCATCCTGTGTATATGTATGTATATGTACATGTACATGTGTATATATATATATATATATATATATATATATACATATACATATACATATACATATACAT
>BOPN01000006.1:56957-71957 GCA_017312705.2 Penaeus japonicus | reverse complement strand
CCACAGAGCAAACACATTAAGCGAAAGAAAACGACACACTTAATATCCAGAGCAAAGTATTAATGAAAAAATGCCACACCATAACACAATAGATCGTTTCGTTACAACGAAGTGAACCCGTCCGAGGAAAAGTGGGGGGAGGAGAGGGGGAATTCAACACAGACCAATAAGAAAATATTTATGTGTGATGGAGTGTGTGATGGAGTGTATGATGGAGTGCATGATCGAGCCCTATGTGTGATGGAGTGTATGACGCAAATGCTAAGAGGACGAAGAGAATCCCAACCACCTCTTCCCTCCCGTACCCGAACGAGGTCAAGGTGGCAGCCGAGGTCACGCTCGACAAAGGGGAGCAATGTATGGACCTCACATCCCGATCCCTTAGGACGCTCTTCGACGTCAGCTGTGGCGACTCGAGGCCCTTGGCCCTTAAGATACTTTGAGGAGGGCTGTGCCATAAGAGCCTTACGACATGGGGAGGGGAGGGGGTGTATGAGTTAGATTGTAGGTGTGGGGGGGTATGGGTTAGGTTATAGGACGGGAGGGGGTGTATGGGTTAGGTTATAAGTGGGGGGGGGGGGTATTTGGGGGCTACGTCGAGAAGGGAGGGGGGGGGGGGGGAGCGGGGATGTCACGGAAGGGACTAGGTTAGAGAGAGACAAAAGGAAAGGTCAAGTAAGGGTCAACGCACGCAACCAGCCTCACTCGAACGCCCGCGACCGTACCTCCCCCAATTTGCAAAGAGTGTTAACCCTTTTATTTCACTCTATTTTCTAGATCGTCAAGATAAGCGCTAGCTAGCTAGCTGACCACTCGCACCACATTCGCCTCGCTAGGGCCAGGTCGCCCGCGGAGACGTCGGTGGTAATGCGATTATTTCCTTAAGTCGCGGCATGCGGTGACCTCTCAGGGGCCCCGTCACGAGAGGCCGTCTAGTTAGCGTGAAAGAGAGAGATGAAGGAGGGAGGGAGAGAGGGAGGGAGAGAGGGAGGGAGAGAGGGGGAGGGAGAGAGGGGGAGAGAGAGAAAGAGAGAGAAAGAGAGAGAGAGAGCAGGGGGGCATTGGCATGTGATTTTCTCTCAAATTCTGTCTGTATGCCTTTCTTCCCGTTTCCCCGGTCGCTAGACCACGGGTATGCATCATCTCGTCTGAAGAGAAGAAAAGGTCGCTTCTCAACTTTAACCCAGCATGACCCGGGGCGAAATGCGGTCATAAAGAGGATACTACTGCAGAGCAACAGTCGTTTTACTGTTTGCTACATTCATTACATTCCTACTCTCCCAATAGTAACACTAGCAACAAGACAAAAACATACTGGGGAGCGTCCTGGAACATGAAAAAAAAGAAAGAAAGAAAGAAAGAAAGAAAGAAAGAAAGAAAGAAAGAGAAAAAAAACTGTTTCCTAAGCTCGCTCGGCAAGGACACCTCCTGGCTTCCATTGATCGGCAGCCAATATTTACACACATTGCAAAAGGATAACAAGCTTGCACAGACACACGAGGCTGGTCGGGAAGCATGGACTTTCCCTCCCCGGCAAACAATACATCAGCGTCTCCTGCATCTCCTGCACTCCGGTGACCGCGCGAGCAAAAGCGAACCGAGTGGAAAATTCATCCGGACACAGCATCCGGCCACGATGCGTTACAGTGCGACGCAGTGCTTTGCCGGAGCCGTCTCTGGCGCAGTGAAAGGACTCCGGTGGCCTGGCTCTTCGTCCTCCCCTCGCCAGCCGTGATGCAGTGACATGTTTTATCGCATTACGCGTCCGTCGCTGCACTGGCACCAAAGGAGACCTCTCGAAGGATTCCACAAACATACTTGAACTCCAGTCCGGCCGTCCTTCACTCGCTCTCTCACCTACGTTCTTTTATACTATTATTTATATCTATCTATGTATCTATATAAATATAATTATCTATCTATCTATCTTCAAAATCTTTTCCTCATCTTCATCCTTCCTCTTTCCCCTCCCCCCCTTCTTTAACCATCCTTCCCTATTCTCCTTCTCATTCGCATCTTTCTTGGCCAAGCTTCTAACGACTCGCTAGCTCTGATCTACGCTTGCTTTTTGATCCCTATTCATCCTCTCCATCCCCACCAACCACCCCCTGACCCACTCTCCTTCCCCTCATCTCCCTTATCCCTCCTCCTTCCCCTCACCCCAATCCACCTTCATTCCCCTCTCCTCCCTTACCCCCCTCCTTCCCCTCTTCTCCCTTACCCCCTCCGTCCCCTCTTCTCCCTTACCCCCTCCTTCCCCTCTCCTCCGTCTTCTTCGCCTCCTTCCCTGGCCAAGCTTGAAGAAGACTCGAGAAAAGGACCCGGTGTATCCTTCGACCCGAATGAGATTTAAAGTTGTTCATTGGCTTTTTTTCTCTCCCCCTCCCCTCCCCCTTTCCCCTCCTTCCTTCCTTCCCCCCCCCCGTCTAACCCACCCCCATCACCCCACCCCCCTACGTGTTTCCACCCTCTTATCTCGTTACCTCGCGAGAGAGAGAAAAAAATCGTTACTTTAAAAAGAAAGAAGAAAAATCCCTTTGTTGCGTCCGTGAGTCTGCGTTTGGTTCTTTACTTGTTTCTTCTACGATTTTATATGCTGATCACCTTCGTCATTTCTTCTTTCCTTCTTTTCCTTCTTTCTTCTTCCTTTCTTTACCTAAATCTCCACTATTCGTCAATTATCTCTATGTTCCCCATACTTTAATAAAATAAAAATCACTCATACAAAGCTTTGAATTAAAAGACACAAAAAACAAAACAAAACAACAAACAACACAATCAATCACATTACTCTAAACAACAACAAAGAAGCAAAAAAGAGCTTAAGCTTGGTGTGTCCGGCACGAAAGAGTGGAGGAGAGTCTTCAAAGTGGAGAAAAAAATACTTGCGTAATGGAAGAGGAGTGGGGGAGTGGAGAGGGAAGGGGAGTAGGGGAAGAGGGAGGGGAGTGGGGAGAGGGGAGGGGAGTGGGGAGAGGGAAGGGGAGTAGGGGAAGAAGGAGGGGAGTGGGGGAGAGGGAAGGGGAGTGTGGGAGAGGGAGAGCGAAGGGGAGTAGGGGAGAGGGAGAGCGAAGGGGAGGAGGGGAGATAGAGCGGGAAGGGGAATAGGGGAGGGAAGAGAAAAGAAAGAAGAAAGGGAGAAGGAGATGGGGAGGAAGAGGAAGGAAGCGATGGAAAAGACGAATTAACCCATTGCAGACGGGGATAAATATGCTTGCCCAGCCTCCGGGATAAGTTTTATTTTAAAGAGAGACTGCTTGAAGCATTATAATTTGAACATTCCCACTCTCTTTCAGTCATTCATTGAAAAACTAGAGCGTTTTTTGTGTTTTGTTTTTTTGTGTGTTTTATTGAGTTTAGAGACTTATATATGCCATATGACAGGCTCTACCAGTGCTGCAGTAGACTAAAATTGTAGTATATTATCCATATTAGCTCATTATTTTCTTTATACTCAGTGTGATAGAAGTATTGCTGTTTTATGGGAGGACAAAAGGCAACTATATTTTTTTCGTATTTTTGTGCTGTCATGAACGAATACGAAACATATAACCCCCTACAATAAAGATAACAAGAAGAGGTAGAGAAGAGGAATGAAACCTGTGCTTGTGACTGTGAGTGCCACAATAAAAGGCATCCATATTGGCACAGGAGCACATTTTAGACACTGGGTATGGATTGAGTCACCTTCCTCTTCTCGTTCTGCCTGCACATCCTTCATCGGCGGTAGTTTTGAGCAAGGGTTCATCAACTTGGTGTGTGCCATCGCTCTATAGAGACAGTGCTTGCTAGAGACCGTGGATGGGTGCCATTCAAGGCTCTCTCTCCTGCTGGTGCTAGGAAAAAGTGGTGCCATCTAGGTTTTGGACGTTAAGCTAGCACGGTATTACGGTAATTATAGTAATTATGACTGCAGTAGCCATCATCACTCATTCCTTTTTCATAGCACAATAAAATAGCATAGTATTCCAAAATCCCCGAATGCCATGTACGTCATGACGCCCGTCGTCAGGCCAAAGCTCCTACGTCATGTATGTCATGACACCCGTACGCAGTGGGTTAATTGGGTGGGGAGGAGGGAGGTGAGGGAGGGGGGTTGCCGATGGATGTAATGTTTGACGGAGGAGGAATCCCAGTCCCTGCCCCATCTACAGATAATGACGAGAAGACACACATCTATACGCACTCATACATACACTTACGTCCGCACAAACACAAACACACACACACACACACACACACACCTACCGCCCTGTCCCCTTTCCATCCCCTCCCTCCTTCCCTCATTCCTGGAAGGTCCGGAATCATTTCGGGGATTTTTACGTGGCACTTAGTAATTCCGGATAGAGAGAGATAGGGAGGGAGGGAGGGAGGGAAGGGAGTGAGAGAGTGAAAGAGAGAGAGAGAGAGAGAGAGAGAGAGAGAGAGAGAGAGAGAGAGAGAGAGAGAGAGAGAGAGAGAGAGAGAGAGAGAGAGAACCCACGCATCTTCCCTCTCCCCACACCTTCCTCCTCCCATCCCCTCCCCTCCCCTCCTTGTCCCCCCTCCCCCCGCCACTTATCATTCGCCGCCCTCTGCGCTCCTCTCCAGACCTGGCACTCGCCCTAAGCCCTTTTTCAGCCCGTGTCTCTCCCACACTTCATCTGAAAATAACCCTTTTACCCTTTTTTCCCTTAAAGATGAAGGGAAGAAGAAGAAGATCACGAGAAAAAGACAGGAAGAAGAAGAAGAAAAGAAAGTGGGAAAGAAGAAAAAGGAAGAAGGAGAAGGAATGGATGAAAAATAAACAAAATGTAATAATAGCAATAAGGAGAAGAAAGGAGATAAAGAGAGAGAGGCAAAAAATAAGAAGAAATAACAAAGAAGAACAAAGAAAGAAAAAAAGGAAAGGAGAAGGAGACGGAGAAGAAGAAGGAGAAGAATAAAAATTTGGGGGAAAAAATCAAGCTTCCATCCCCCAAGCGCCTTGAAACCTCCGCCCGTACTCTAATCCTTCTCCCACCTCGTCCAGCCTTAAAAAGCTTCTTTCCCTCAGCCGGCCACGACACCTACCTTCCCACGCCCACTCCCACCCTCCCACGCCCACTTTCCCATGCCCTCTCTCACCCTCCCACGCCCACTCCCACCCTCCCACGCCCTCACCCATTCCCACGCCCACTCCCACCCTCCTCAGCGCCCGCCTCTTGTCCCCACACTCCAGCACACGTTCCCGACTACTTTGACACGTTTTTAACTTTGGGCTTTTAATCTCCTTCTATCCCCGTCGCTTTCCCTCTTCCTTGCGACCTTTCTGACCTCTGATCTTCGGTTTCTCTCTCTGGTTCTCTTTGCCCTTTTCTTTTCTCTCTTTCTCTCCCTTTTTCTCTTCCTTCCTCTCTCTTTTTATTTTTTTGAAATTTTCTCCGCTCTCCTCCTCTGTCTCTGTCTCTGTCTCTGTCTGTCTGTCTGTCTGTCTTTCTCCTTCTCTCTTTCCCCCTAACAATGCAAGCATGTGGGCGATGGTCTGTGTAGGTAGAAGGTAAAGGCTGCCGCTTCTACGTCGTACCCTCAGGTATCGAGATGAAACATAAGAGAACCGACTGACTTTCTCTCCCCTCCCTTTCCTCCTCCTCCTCCCCCTCCTCCTCGTCTTAATTTTATATCTTTATATTTTTACGTGCTAATTATCTGTCTTTCTTTCTTAATCTATTTCTAATAATTTCTCCTTACTGACCTTCATTCTCTCTCCTCACTCACTCACTCTCTCTCTCTCACTTTCTCTCACTCTCACACACTCTCACTCACTCTCTCACGACCTAATTGAGCGAGGTTACCTCCCTCCCTCCCTCCCACCGCCCTACCTCCTCCTCCTCCTCCTCCTCCTCTTCCTATTATGAAGTCATTCGGGCGATCCTTGCGATAAGATCCTCCGATACATGAACTATTGCTCCTTCTGGCGAGGGAGCACCAACTTAACAACGAAAGAAGGTGGGGGAGAGAGAAGGAGAAGGAGAGAGACAGAGAGGAGAGGGATGAATGAATGGATGGATGGATGGAGGGGGAGGAGGAAGGGAGGGAGGGAGGGAGGGAAAGAAGTGGAGAGAAAGAGAAAGAGAGAGAGAGAAGGAGAAAGAGAGAGAGGGAGAGAAAGAGAAAGAGAGAAAGCAGACAGACGAGAGATAGAATCCCCCGGGCGTGATCCGTCGCAACAGAGACTCTGGCACTCCACTTTCTTCGGTGACACCAATGACCGATGATACCGTCCTGCCATAACCGCCATCCTCATCACCATCAATAATGGCGCTACTATCAGGACGCCATCAGGTAATGGCCAAGATTATCTCAGCAAACTTCCCAAACGGGGGTTCCGACTCCCCAGGACTCCTTTGGACAAACTTCCAAAAGCGATCTTCATTTTTTTTTCAAACTAAGGGATTCGCCGCCACTCATAATCATTCCATTGCCCTTTGGCGTTCGGTAAACATCAAAGGAAGAGAAGCAGCGAGGGAAAAGGGGCGTAAAAGAGGAGGATGAGAAGGATGAGCGGATAGGATGAAGGAGAGAAAATGAATAGGGGGGAGGGGGAGGAAGAGGAGAAGGAGGGTGAGGATGAAGGATAGTGAAGGATAGGGGGTAGGGGAGGAGGAGGGAAAGGGAGGTAAGGAATTAGCATAATGAAGGATAGGGGGTATGGGGAGGAGGAGGGGAAAGGGGGTATGATGAAGGGTAGAAAATGGAATGGGGGAAGGGGAGGAGGAGGGGAAGGGAGGAGCAAGAATGAAGGATAGGGAAAATTAGAGGGAAGGATAGAGGGGGAGACGTAAAAGAGGGGGATAAGGGGAAGAGATAGGGATAAGGGAGTGGGATCGGGATAGGGGAAAGGGTAAAAAGATATGGGGAGGGGGGAAGGGAGAGGGAGAAGGAAAGGGATATAGAGATAGAAGGGGGAAAAAAATAGCGGGATGGAAAGAGAGAGGGAGAGGAGGAAGGAGGAAAGAAATAGAGAGAGAGGAAGAGAAGCAAGGAAGAAGGGGAGGGAGAGAAGAGAAGTGAGGAGATGGAAAGGCTGGAGGAAAACTATATAAGAAGAAGAAAACGGGAGAGAAAGAGAAAAAGAGAGAAAGAAAGAAAGAGAGAGAGAGGGAGAGAGATGAAAAAAATCACAAAGTGAGGGATGAACTCAGATGTTCGAGCAAGATAAATCACGCACAAGCAACGTTGAAATCAATCTCTTCCAGAGATAAATTGCAATGTATGTTGTCAGACAAACCAGGGAAAGCAAACCTGGAGGCTGGCAGGTGGCCGAGAGAGGGTGCGAGACGGCTGAGATTTTACCATTTCTCTGACGTAAAACACAAGGAATCGACACAGAACAAACGAGCAAGCGAGAGAGAGAGAGAGAGAGAGAGGTTAACGATCATATGAGTTCTCTCTCTCTCTCTCTCTCTCTCTCTCTCTCTCTCTCTCTCTCTCTCTCTCTCTATCTCCCCCATCCCCATATCTCTCCCTTCTCATCTTTGTTTCTTTTTTTCCCTCCTCCTTCGGCAGTCCGTCCCTCCCCCTGCTCCTCCATCCCCGTCTTTCGTTCTCCCTCCCTTCGAGCTGAGCCGACGGGAGATGCATAAATAATCCGCCTAATTCTCCTCCTTCCTCTTAGCTCCTATTTTCTCTTCCCAGTCCACTTCCTCACCCTTCGCCAACGAAAGAGAAAGGTGAGAAGAAATGGGAGAAGAAATAGGAGAAGAGGACGAGGAAGAAGAGGAAGAAGGGCCAATTAACAACCGCATTACCAGGGCATTCTTGCGATCACAGGTCAAGGCACGGTGCCAAGGAGTGCCACTCTGTGCTGTCCCTTATCGATATCCTTCTTCTTCTGCCCCTCTACCCTATTTTCCTTCTTCTTTCATCCCTCTCCATTCCTTAGTTCCTCCCTTCCTTCCATTCCTTCCCTCCTCCCTCCCTCCCTCTCTCTCCTTCCTTCACTTTTTCTTTTTCTTTCTTTCTTTCCCTCCTCCTCCTCTTGAACAAAGAGAAGTAGCAAATTTCTTTTCGTTAGAACAAAAACAAACAAGTATATCAGTTCGGAGAGAGGAAAAACGAAGTAAATAAATGCATAGATAAAATGAGTTCTTTACAGAACCCACACGCAGATCCTTGCATGTTTCGGGTATTGGCGAAACAAACAGAGAAAAACAACATTCATTTTTTTCCACGCCAGTCCGTTGAAACATTCTGCCTTGTATACGGTTTCCATGGTAAAAGAATAAAACCTATTTGGATATGTAATCATGTCATGTTAATCTCTAGGCATTTTCCGCTTCCATCCAGACGGGAAAACAAAGAGACTGGAAAATGTCACTGTCACACGCTTTTTTTATCCACATTCCCCCAACTATGAACACATAAACAACAACGACAATATATATATATATATATATATATATATATATATATATATATATATATACATATACATATACTAGACGGTACATTGCTACATACATAACCTATATATCACCACGAGAAAGCTCACGTAATAACGTCAATACACTTAAGCAGGCATCTCATAACACTCATCAACATTTCCCTGCAAAATTCCGGACGAGAGAACACATGGAAATACACGAAGCATATTTACATTTATGCTAACGATTTCACTCAGAAGACCACCCTTGCGAAGCGGTCTCATTCCCCCCGTACCGGCCTGCCACAGCCCAGCAACCAGTGTGTCTTTATAGAAAAGAAACACTATACGCAAAATGGGTTTATCATTTTGTGTATGGTAGGGTTTTCTACCACTGTGTCGAAAGTGTAGGGTATTTTGTCACAAAAAACAACAACAAAATAACACGGGTTTAGTGTAGGGATTTTGTCACGGAACTGAAAAAAAAGACAATACACAAAATGGGTTTATCATCTTCAGCATAATGTTTTTTTTCTTTAATTCTACCACTGTATCAAGTAGGAAGGGACGCTTTGTCATTCAAATGTACACTCATTATCGGCGAAACCCTAGACTCTTGGGAAGGGGTGGGAGCGAAGGATACCGCATTCTCCACCCTATCTCCTTTCTCTATATCTCCTCCTCTTCATTATGATTTTCTTGCTCTTCCTTTCAATTCGCTTCTCTCCTCCTCTCCTCTCCTCTCATTCTCTCCTTATCCTCTCCCCTCTTCTCTTCTCTCCTTTTTCTATTCCTCCTACCCTTTCTTCCTTTTCTCCTATCCCTTGCCGTGTAGTTGCAACGCAGTCGGTAAACAATCAATGGTTGCGGTGCAGTAGACGCTTCGTGTGCTTCAGACGCAGTTCATGTTGGCGGGAAGCAAGGTTGAGGAGGATGGGGAAAGGATGGGGGACGTGGTAGGGGGAAGAGTGGGGAAGGAGGGGGGAGGAGGAGAGGGGAAGAGTGGGGAAGGATGGGAGAGGGGAAGAGTGGGGAAGGATGGGGGAGGAGGAGGGGGAAGGAAGGGGGAGTAGTAGGTAAGAGGAGGGGAATGAGGAGGGAAGGAGGGGGAAGGGAAGGGAAAGGAAGGGGAAGGGGAAAGCGGGACGCAAGAACGGGGAAGAGCGTGAAAGAGTGAGGAAGGAAGGAGGAGGAGAGGAGGGAAAGGTGGAGGAAGAAGAAGGAGAAGGAAAGAGTGAGGAAGGAAGGAGTCGGATTTGCAATAGAAATAGAAAGTTGACATTAAAATGAGAGTCAAGAGGACTCTAGGACTCTTAGCGTCCTAGTATTACCGTGACACACATGACAGCGGTTGTGCCAATGCAAGAAAAGGGCGCGGGGTAATAATTCCTCCAGAGGCAGAAAGAAGTGACGTGGCAGTCTACACGGGGACTTCCCTTACCGTTCCATTTTTCACCTTATGCTGAACCGAGAGAAAAGAAAAAAAATGGCCTCTCTGCCTGTCTCAATTTCTGCCTGTCTCTCTTTCACTCGCTCACACTCATTCACACACTCTCTCTCAAACACATACACCCACACAGACACTCATACTAACACTCCCCCCCCCCCCCTCTCTCTCTCTCTCTCTCTCTCTCTCTCTCTCTCTCTCTCTCTCTCTCTCTCTCTCTCTCTCTCTCTCTCTCACTCTTACACCGTTTACTTAATCCTAAATACGAAAAACCCCGACGTTTACACCCACACGAGATCTAAACTTTTCAATCCCACGAACACGGTGGGAGGGAATACCATCAAGTCCACCTACCATTTCTTTCTTCTCTGCGCCAAACAGAGAAGTTTACGCGGCCATGTTTACACAGTTCCGTCGCTCTGCTTCGTTTTAACATTTGTCCCCTCCGCAAAATATCTAGAAGGACCGAGAGAGTACAGGGCTACGAGGGAAATGGATTTTATAGCCTTTGCCAGAAGTGGATTTTAGAGCCGTTATCGGAAGTGGATTTTAGAGCCGTTATCAGAAGTGGATTTTGGAGCCGTTATCGGAAGTGGATTTTAGAGCCGTTATCAGAATTGGATTTTTCAGCCGTTACCAGAATTGGATTTTACAGCGGTTACCAGAAGTAGATTATACAACTGTTCCTAGAGGTGGATCCTACAGCCGTTACTAAGAATGGATTTTACACGATTTTTTTTCTCTACCAATATTCCCCAAAATGATTTCTCTCCGTAACTAATAACCTTGAAAAGTTCTAAACTCGTCGATGGAGCGGAAGGAAAAGCTCGCTCTGCCGTTTATTTATTGATTTCTTTTTCGCACACACACTCTAAAAATGTATGAAAATTGATTCATAAGAGGACAAGAAAATGGACCAATGGATGATTGAGGTCAATGGACTGAATGAAATAATGGGTAATTAAAAATTTACGTCTGAATGAGCGTACATTTTTGTTTGCCAGAGAGAAAACATAAT
The DNA here is from genome assembly GCA_017312705.2 of Penaeus japonicus. Taxonomy (NCBI): domain Eukaryota; kingdom Metazoa; phylum Arthropoda; class Malacostraca; order Decapoda; family Penaeidae; genus Penaeus; species Penaeus japonicus. The sequence continues at coordinate 61,109 of BOPN01000006.1, read as the reverse complement.
TATATTTTTTCTTACAACAGAAAATAAAATACAAAATAAATAGATAGATAGATAGAGAGTGAGAGGAAGATAGAGGGAGAGGGAGAGGGAGGGAGGGAGAGAGAGAGGGAAAGGAAGAAGGGAAGAAGGAGAGAACTGGAGTGATAAGAGCAGAAATAGCAGTGTTGTTGCCTACGAAACATTGCTTAATCTACGGGGATTCTGCGCCATGTTTCAGTATCTCGGTCACTTATAAGTTTGGATCGGTGTTGTTACTGGACAAGTAAGAGCACATAAATATAATCCGATGAAATGGTAGGACGTTCAGACACGCGCGCGGACTAAAGCGTCATTGAGGACTTACAGGAAAGTGGCAAGTATTGACATCAGATTTCCTAGAACGTTTGCTTGACATTGTTGCAGAATTCTATTCCAGCGAAATTCAAGAAATGTGTAACCTAATCAAGTACATTAATTTCACAGTAAATGCAATTACCATTATACTGAGACAGAACATTCAGAATAAAAGAAAAAAAAATGTCATAAGGCATATGAAAACGTTCCTAGGAGAAAAGTCGCTGGAAAATCAAAGAAAAGAAAAAAAAGAAAGAAAAAAAGGATAACCAGACAAATCAAGAAAAAAATTCTCGAGTGTACATGCGTATCAAACCAAACACACGTCAACAGGCATACACATTCAAAAACAAAACAGATCATCTTACATCTACGGGAATGGCCTCGTGAACTACACAACAATGAACGACCCAAGATCAAGATATTTTCGAATACAGAGGAGAAGACGGACCCACATGGAATGAACGAAACGAAAGGAAAAGCGAAAAATGTCGAGACGAAATGAAAAACTATATCGAACAATTTGAAAAAAAAGGAAGGAAGAAATTTCGAAAAAGTTCCGAAATAACGATTGGAGTCCCGTTTTATGGAACTTGGCAAGAGACTAGTGCTCGTCGACAGGGTGGGGGAGAGGGGGCACGATGGGTAAGGGTAGGGGTAGGGGTAGGGGTAGGGGGAAGAGGATCGCGCAAGGTGGGAAGATGGATGAGGATAAGATGGCGCGCAGGAAGGCGGCGGCAGGAGAAGGCTGGAGGTAATCTGGGATCGAGAAGAGTCAACGTGTCTGCAAGAGTGTAAAAAGAACGTGTTTCAAGTGTGGATGCGTGAGAGAAAGAGAGAATGAGAGAGAGAGGGAAAGAGAGAATGAGAAAAAGAGAGAAAGAGAGAGAGAGAGAGAGAGAGAGAGAGAGAGAGAGAGAGAGAGAGAGAGAGAGAGAGAGAGAGAGAGAACATGTGAGCGAATATGATTGCGTGCGCGTACGTGCATACGTGTGTCCATGTGACTCCGTGGCGCTACCAGATTATGATGGCGACGGCCAGGAAGTGAAATCCTACAGGTGCCAATATCATAGGAGGCGATGCCACATTAACGCTATTCTATATCCAAGGGGATCGGGGGAGGGGGGCATAATAGTGTCAAGGGAGCGGCCCTTTGACCTCCTCTCTCTCTATCTCTCTCACCCTTTTTCTTTGTTCTCTTTTCTTTATTCGCCCTCCTTGGCCCCGTCTATCACCTGTCTCCCCCCTCGCCCGCCACCGTACCTTCTCCATTGTCATCAGTTGTTTCCTCTCCTCTTGTCTCCTTCGCCCTTCCTCCTAACTTCTTCGCTGGTAATCTGTCACTCCCACCTGACCCATCTTATAAGTTTCTGGTCTCCACATCCTCTTCCTACCCCTCCCCCCCCCCCTCCCCTTCCATTCCTCCCTCTCTCGTCATTTATTCAATCTCTCTCCATCCTAGCCTTCCCTCCTCCTCCCCTCCTCCCCTCACTCACCCTTTTCCCTCCCCTCCGCCCACCTTCTCTTTTTTTCCTCCCCCTCTCTTTCCACCCTCCCCTCCCCACCCTCTCCACCCATCACGCCCCCACCCCCCCACCCCCCACCCACCACGGTCTGCGTTGCCAAGCTCGAAGGAACGACGCCTGAGGCCTGAGGTTCTTACCGAGGGTCTTCAACGAAATGGGTATAATTAAATGATGCTCTATTTCTATAACCAGGGCAGCAAAGACATTGCGTGAGTGAGTGAGTGAGTGAGTGAAAGAACGAGAGAGAGAGAGAGAGAGAGAGAGAGAGAGAGAGAGAGAGAGAGAGAGAGAGAGAGAGAGAGAGAGAGAGAGTGAGAGAGTGTATGTGTGTGTATGTGCGTTTGTGCATCTCGTACGTGTGTTCGTGCTTCACTCCATCATCACAAGCTGTGTCGAATGCACAAATAGGAACGAGTGACTGTCTTACGCACCGATCACAACTCTCGCCTCTGCATTATTCACACTGCACTAATTCCGCAACGGAGCCACGCTAAACCCGAAACGCCTTTTTACCCCCGTTTAAATTACTGTTATCTGCAGGGTGTGAGTGTGATAAGGGGTAAGAGGTGGGGTAGGGGGGTTAGGGGGAAAGGGGTATGAGGCCACTGCTGAATCGATACCAAAGTGGCCGTTCTTCCGCCCATGCTCCGAGCACGCCCACGCCCCGCGGTATCGCAGGTTAAATAACCCCCAGCGTCCACCCCTCGCTCACGACACTAACGACACTAACGCCACGCCGCACGCTGTTAACCCACACACTCCCATACCCCCTCCCCCTTCCTTCCCTATCCTTCCTCACACGCCCACCCTACTGGGGCCGCGATTCGACAAATTACCCTTCCATTATGAGAATGATCCACTCTCCGGCTCTTCATTTCACCTCGTTTAGAGTCCTAATTCGGCGCGATCGAGGGTAATGCCAGCAATCGGCGCCGTCATATTTCCCCACGAGAGCTTATCAGGTTTGGGGGTAAGTGGCATTCGAACTGGCTGGGCAGTCGCATACGCTCATAATACATGCATATATTCATGCACCAACACACATACACATACACACACGTACAATCGTACATATATGAGTACATGAATGTATGCATGCATTCATATATATATATATACATACACACATATACATATACACACACACACACACATATATATATAAATATATATATATATATATATATATATATATATATATATATATATATATATATATATATATATATATATATATAGATAGAAGATAGATATAGATATATATAGAGAGATGGATAGATAGATAGAGAGAGAGAGAGAGAGAGAGATGGATAGCGAGATAGTCACATGTGTAGATAAATATAAAAAGGTGAGACATAAAACACAAAACCAACAAACCTATCAAATACACGCACAAAAACCGCGAGAACCACCCAACAGCACGCGACCTCTGAGCTAATCCCGCCCACCCGCCCACCCGCCCACTAACCCCCCCTCCACCCCAGCCCACTTCCGTCACCAGATGAATCGTTGCAATATTCATGCCGAGGCCGAGACGGGCGCGCGTCTGCTGCAGCTCCCTCCTCGCGACCTGTCACGCCCGCCTACGGGTCTGAACGGCTGCCTGGGCTATCAGGGCGCCGACAGCAGGAGGAGGGCGTGGGCGGAGGAGCATGAGCCACGAGAGGAGCGCCAGGCAGGAGAACCATACTGGTGCACCAGCTCGATGCAAACAGGTGCTGGAGGCGGCCAAACACGGCAGGTTGCCCGAGTCCAGAAGCCTCGCAACTGCCCAAGCTCATAAAAAGCACCACATATCCCTGTAGTACTGGGTACATCAACTTAAACACGCACACGCACACGCACGCACACTCACAAAAACACAAACACACAGAAAAGACTGAAACAACATACGAAAACAGATCTAGTCCGACACTACTACCCCAATTTCCTACCCAAGGAAATAACTCGAAGGCGCAACGATAATAAAGGCGATGATATAAGCAACAGTAAATAATAATAATAATAATAATAATAATAATAATAATAATAATAACAATCATAAATATAATAATAATATTCTCGATAATATCATCATTCACGCAACCCCCCCCCCCCCCCCACCTCTCAGTGCCAGCCTGAGCACGCCGCGAACTCTCACCCTCTTCCATGCTTCCTCAGCAACAACAGAGATCAGCAGCTGGTGACCTGCTGACTCATATTGGTGAGTCAATCTAGGCTTCCTTGGAAGTACCTGACTAAGGTTAAGACGATCTGTGCGGTGCTGAAGGAGGGAGGGAGGGAGGGAGGGAGG